>PVLC010032082.1:0-18405 GCA_004027655.1 Graphiurus murinus | reverse complement strand
GAGCCCATCTTGTGCGGTGTCTGTAGGAAGCTCGCTGCTCAACCCTGAAGGTTCCAGTGCCAGCAGGCCGACCGCCAGAGCTCCGCGTCACTGGCACCGCATCTTCCCCTGACTCTCTGCTCCAGCAGCCTTCTCTTTTCCCAGAAGCTGAGGAGGACCATCGCTCAGCCTCAACCAGGGAAGGGCTCAGACACCAGCATGCCAGGGGCAGTATGTTATTTAATTCAACATCCATTCATTTATCATTTCCTTCATTAATAATAATGTGTTAATCAATTTTATTTATTTCATGATTTATTAATCTCACAATGAGATTCAAATTGCTATGAAAGTCCATGCAACACCACTTGTGTATTTCCTCCTCTCTTCGTCTTGCTCAGTTTACCAAGCCCTTGCCTTGTGTCACCAGCAGGCTCCACTTGTCAATGATTCGTCTTCTTGCACTAACTTCAAGCATCACACCTGCATTTGCTTCTCTGTGTTATAATAGCTTAGCTACACCCCCACCTTAACAGATAAGCACCAGCGTTAACTTGCAGACATCTGTGTAGGGCCCACATCTCCATAATCAGCCATAATTCAGAAATCTCTTGTAAACATTAAGAAAACTGAGGCATTAGTTATCTTCCTGGTGTATTCATAGGTTTGTACCAGGAGAGTTATTTTGTTCCTCCCTTTCTTGTATGATTTCAGCATTTTTGACATGTTTAATGAAATTGGCTGTTTGTCCTAGTTTCAAATTTCTGTTTAGATAGTGTCTAGGGAAGTTCTGGACTTAAGTATAATAATTAACTTTTAAAATCAGAATATCTGGCCAAAATTTTCCTGCTAGGCCCCCCAAATAAGAAATAGCTTTGATTTTAAAAATAATTCTCAAAATAAATGATTCCAACATCAAAGAAAGAGACACTAGTCAAAAGAGGTTTCTTATTCTCTACTCAAAACAGCATTAAGTAGATCAGATACTATCTAGAGCAATGTTGCAATCCTCTAATGATGATTATTTAGCCTCAACTCTGTAATGTTCAGAAAGTCTAAGAAGAAAGTAGAGACTTCTGCTTGCCCCTTTCCTGACATCCTAGGATAGATGGACAAAAAGAAGTTAAAAACACATAATCACTGCAGATAGGGCCATGACATTTCTTCTTTTTGTGGCTGTGAGCCTGCTTGGTGAATGCTGATAGGCAGAAAGCTACAGACCTGCCTTTCTGCAATATCCCCAGGTAACTGACACCAATGTCAGCCAGCCTCAACTTTCCCTTTCTCATTTGGTATACTGAGAGTTGGGATTTCTCTCTTCTGAAAGATTTTGGAAAGTAATTAAGCACACACAAGTTCCTAGGACATAATATAAGATAAAGAACATCTCATTTTATGCACATCCCTTTATATCATATAAATCATGCCAGCTCAAATAATCCCTATTTAAAACTAGTTTTACTCTGATTTAAAAATAACATCCCCATTCCCCATGTTTTAATCCTCTTTGCAGGATTCATCTGATTTGTGTTTAGAAAGAAACATTTCAGTCCCCTAGTGGTCCTTTTATGGTGGCATGACAAAATATACTGTGATTTCTGCCCCTTTGTTGCCTGTGCTGTCTTTACCTGTATTCTATTATTTTTTTTTATTTCAAAATCTCTCTCTTGATCTTAGTAAACTCCAGTAGAAACTTGTATTAAGGAAGTATTTCAATCACATATTTAAGGCCAGATAGTCCCTATTCTTGGAGAAATATCTATTGCTAGGAAGCCACAGATCATTGACAGTAATGGTGGTATGATTCCTGAAACCACGAGCTCTCTGCCTCAGATCTTTTAGAAAGATCCAAAGCCCTGGTACTCTACCTATGTTAAATAGCCCAAGAATTGGGTATTTTAAAGGAGTTTTGCAGGTTCTTTTTCCCCAGGCCAAGGGAAAGAGGATTTATTCCAAGCATCACATGTAGCGTTACGGGACAGTACATGTAGGAAAAAGATAGGCCTTTCCGTGGCCTTCATTCTAAATGCTGCAGGATAGTTACCTTATTGACCAGGGGGACATGACAGTCTTAGAACCACACCCTCCTTCCCTTTAGATAATTCTGTTCCTCTCTACTTGCAGGTGGTGGACTTTTATTTTTGTTTTGCTTTATTCTCCTTTGGTTTATGCTTGTGTGTGTGTGTGTGTGTGTGTGTGTGTGTGTGTGTGTGTGTGTGTGTGTTATTAGGACTGAACCCAGGGCCCAGGGGCGTTTTACCTGTGAGATACACCCCAAGCCCTATTTTATTTTTTATTTTGAAACAAGATTTCACTATTATGCTGAGGCTGGCCTCGAACCTGCAGTTATCCTATCTGAGCCTCCTAAGTACTGGGATTACAAGCATGTGCCACCTACCTCACACTCTGAACTGGGATAATAAAAACATTCTCAGGCCACAGATCATTGACAGTGATGGTGGTCTGATCCCTGAAACCACAAGCTCTCTGCCTCATATCTTTTAGGAAGATCCAAAGCCCTGGTACTCTACCCACTTAAATAGCCCAAGAATTGGGTAATTTAAAGGAGTTTTGCAGGAAAGGCTGCCTGAAATGTTAACTTTGGCCAGAGACCTGAGAGTGAGACCAGCCTACCCATCTGGAGGAAAAGCATTTCAGCCTGAGCGAGCTGCAGATATAGAAGTCCTGGGGCAAGCCAGCTTGGTATGTGAACAGAACAGAGAGAAGCCAGCAGGTTCTGGGATGGAGTGAGGTAATGAGAGCTACTGGAGGAATAACAAGAAGGAATAAAGGTTAAAAAAAAAAAACTAGTTAAAGGATTTGGCTTTATTTTAACTTCATCTGTTCATAAAAGTCTACTAAAGGATTTTTAGTATGAGGGGGCATGATTTATACATTTTAAACAGAATTTATGATGGCTGCAAGAAAACAGACTATAGAGGGCAGTAAATGGCAGAGTTAGTAAGTGTGTGTGTGTGTGTGTGTGTGTGTGTGTGTGTGTGTGTATGTTACTGGGGATTGAATCCAGGAGCATTCTACCTCTGAGCTACACCCCCATCCCTATTTTTTATTTTTATTTTGAAACAGGTTCTCGCTAAGTTCCTGAGGGCATTATTAAGTTGTGTGAGGCTGCCCTTGAACTTACAATCCTCCTGTCTCAGCCTCCCAAGTACTAGGATTACAGGTATGGGCCACCATGCCCAGCAAAAATTTGTACTTTTGATATAATTCAATGCTAGACCTCCAAAGACTGGTTTACAGTTTGGAGGTGGGACACCAGAGAAAGAGAAGATTCAAGAAGGCTGACCAAGGGCTTTGGACCAAGAAACAGATTGAACAGAATGAATAAATAGAGGTTACGGGGAGAGGAAACAGTTTGAATTAAGATACAAAAGGGTTTTATTAGACAGGTGAAATTTGAGATTCCTAATATATGTCCAAGTTGAGATGCATTATTTAAAACTTTGGGGTTAAAAGAGAAAATCTAAGAGATGAGTGAAGATAGAAGCCTCGGGTATCCCAGCGCCTAGAGTCAGAAAGAAAAGAGAAACCAGCCTCCTCAGGATCAAGAAGGGGTAGCCAGCAACTGCGGAGGGACAGCTGTGCACATGGTGTCACTCAAACCAGGAAGAAAGATTGTCAACCAGAAGAAAATAATTGGCTGTGGCACGGGCTTTTGAGAAGTCAAGTAATATTAGGGCCTAAAACTGATCATGGGATTTGACCTGAATAAGTGCTTGTTCAGAACAGCAAAGTAAGATTCATTGGCATAGTGGGGATGAAAACAACTGCAGAGAGCAAAGACAGCCCAAGGCAGATAGGGGGGAATACAAACAGAGGCAGCTCTTCTCGTGCCTTTGTTCCTTGTACTTGTCACACTTATTCGCCTGAAACGCAGACCAACCCAGACAGAGGGAGAGGCAGAGAATAGGGAAATATGAAACTCAATAAACTCAATAAAGAGTGTGTTATTTTATTTATTTATTTATTTATTTGTTTGTTTGTTTATTTATTGGTACTAGGAATTGCGTCTAGGAGCATTCAACCTCTAAGCTATACCTCCAGCCCTTTTTATTTTATTTTATATTTGAAACAAAATAAAATAAGGATTTTACTAGGTTGCCAAGAGTCTTGCTCAGTTGCTGCAGCTGGCCTTGAGCCTTCATCCTCCTCTCTCCTCCCGGCAAGCACTGGGGTTACAGGCATACACTGCCACACCCTTTTAAAATAGTGTAGAATGCACCTCAAAGCTGTATTCCAGAAAGAAAAAGCATTAGTAACTCTAAGCTCACAAATGCATAGGCCGAAAATGATACACTCCAATGTCCACAGTTGTGCCTGTGGGGAGTCTGGGCCTGGCTTGACGGGGTCCTCTGTGCTGGCATCGCAGCAGGCTGCCACTCAGGTGTGGGCTGGGCTGGAGGTTCCTCTGGGAGGCACTAGCTTGCATGCTCAGATTCTTGGCAGGTTTCCATACAACCCTGGGTCTCCTTCTTGCAGACTATTGGCTGGAGGCCACTTGCAGTTCCTGGAGGTCCTTCCAGCTCCTTGTCACATGGACTTTCTTGATAAGCTGTTGCTTCCAGCTAGCAAGTAGAACTTCTTCCTCCAGACTGCTAACATGCATGGATTCTTCTGTAACATAATTATGGGACTGATATCCCATCATCTGTACCAGATTTTACTGATTAGAAGAAACTCACAGGCCCCACCCAAACTCCAGTGGAGAGAAATTACACAAAAGCAAGAGTGTCAAATGGCAGGAGACCACTGGAGGGTCCTCTTAACAGTTGGGACTCCTGCCCCCCACAGGTGAGGATGGGCCCTGAGGACAATACTCCCCTGACCCTCTGGACGGTAGCACCCAATACCAAACTGAGAGACATGTCAGCAGGGCTCCAGGTGGGCACTGGGAACTGCCAACTGCAACTATGTTGAAACTGGGTGAAGGAGGGTTGTGGTGTGGGATACAAAAGACATCTATACAGCATTATTTTGGGTCTCTGTTATACTGGTATTTCTCTAAAGGGGACTGGAGAAAGTGAGAAACAGCTGAAAGAAAAGTTAAGGTCAACAAATTTTATTCACATGAAAAGCAAATTGACAGTGGTTAAGAATTCAACCTCCAGGGACAGAATGCCTCATTATCCTGTCACATTGTAATATTGTCACCCTGAAATAGCTACTATTCTTATCTAATACACTCTGTTTCTATTTATTGACTTCTATTTCATTAATAATATAGGTAGCTGCCTCTCAAATTAGTCTTGTTTCCCATTATTTGCAAAATCCTTGAACTTAGGTAACAAGGTAGAACTGTGGGTCGGCACTGAGAGTTTCAGGGCTCAAGTAAAAATTATGAAGTAGGTAAAAATGAGGTTTATCCAATAATAGGGTTTTGCCAAGTGATTACAAAGCAAGAAAGGAGGGAAAGGTAATCTAAGGCTATAGGATAAAATATTAAAGCGATAAATAAATATAAGCTGAGAAAGAAAGGAGATGGTGAGATTAACGAGACTATGATGAAGTGGTAAGGGTTACAAGTTTGGTTGAATATTTGGACTAAGAATGCAAGAGTAAAGAAACTAAGAAGCTAAGAGAAAGTATTCAGGAAGTAGGATGCTTGAAAGTTAAATTTTGAATGAAGTACAGTTAGAGATTATTGCAAAATCCAAAGGCTAAGAATGGGAAACTGAATAAGGATGGTGAATAAAAGCATATGGAGTTGAGCTACCACGGGACTGGGAAAATTAAATTTAAAAATGGTGGATACAATTTTTTAAATAATGCAGTACGGGCTCAAAGAATGAATTAAAAGGAGTGTCTAGAAATCAGTAGATGCTACAAGAAGATGTGACCAGGGCCACACATCAGCTTCACACAAGTGTAGAGCAAACACCAAACCAACCCCGACAGACAACCTCGGCCCAACCCACACACCAGAGACTTAATGTACAATATCTTGACTTGGAGAAAGTGTGGAGATGAATACTTTACTAATATTTAATTACCATTTCACTCATTTAATCAATATAGACTCACAGAAAGTAACTGAAAATGACTATGTGTTTAATTCCTCATCTGATTGAAAAAACAAATGTCCAAAGAAGGGGTATGTGGCTTACCTAAAGATACGAAGCAGAGTCCTAAGAAGTCTAACACAAAACCTAGAGTGAGATTCTTATTCCTTCCTCTTAAACAAAAAAAAATTAGAGATAAATTAGTCTGTAGATTAAAACAAAGGTGATTAAAACCAATAATGCTTTTTTTTTCTTTTCTACATAAACCTAAAAGATATTGGCAGGATTTAAATTATTAATGTTATTCTTGAAATAACTAGTAAACATAAATATAACTGTTAAAAATGAGGCTATATCTGCAAGTTAAATCCTGTTTTGGTCTCTAGGAAATTATCCAAATTCTCTTATTGTCCTAGACTTTATTGTTTGAAGCCTCGTGAGGAATCAATGAGCCAGACAGGGTTTTAAGAATATTGTTATTACACAGAAGAGTTTTGTAATATTTATTTTCATAAGATTTATATATATTTATATATATTATACAGCAAAGAACATTTTAAATTAACTGATGATTATATAAAACTGATAAAAGATACAGTAACATTAAAAATGATCACTATTTTTCATTTTTGGAAAAGAAAATTATCAACCAGCAAAGTGACCAAGACACTTAGAGTAAGAGATCATCCACCCTGCCTCCCTCACAAGAGAATACTTGTTCTTTTCCCTGTTTTCCTTCCACAGCTGTCAAGTCTGTGAACTTCTGATAACCATCTAATAATTTTTTCCTTAAGATGTGCAGATATGCCTTCTGTTGCTGGAGTACACAGACATTCAGAAAACTTTGCAATAAAATAAGCATAATAATCCCTCTGTGTTTCCCTGCTCAAGAAGATATTTGATAACTGTATGCTCTTAAGACTTTTGGGTTTAGATTTGCATTTTTTTTTTAATGTCACACTAAACGGACACTGGCACTTAAAATGAAGTAAGTTTTGAGTTCCATGAAGTCGTATTTCACATCTGGGCTGATGCAACATAGGATAAGGATAGTTGTTAAATCAGCACTTCTAATACTACCCTAGGCTATGCTGTGGAGAGGACCTGTATAGAAAGGGAAAGTTATAGTAAAGAAAGCTGCATGCTAATTCCATATGCTATAGTGTTGCTAGTGTGGTAACGATCAGTGTTAATGACCAGGAAAAGATGCCCAGAGTCCCTATTGCAGGTGTCCACTTGTGTTATAGTTCTACTATAACTCCAATTTCAATGAAGTGGACTGAGTCCCATTCCCTACCTTGAGGGAGGTTGGAGTGCCTCACAAATTGCCCACATAGTCTAGAAACTTCCTTGCAGCTTTCTAAGGAACCCCCAGCTCTAACCTCCTCCTTCCCCTTTATTGACTCAGGTTAGTGAATCTTACACTTTCCTAGAGTTGAATCTTACCTTGTCCTATGTTGCCTCAGCCCAAATGTGAAACACAACTTCTACTTCTTGATTTCCTCTCCTGCACAACAAGACCACCCTTGCTTGCTGTGCACATCCTCTCCCCAGCATGTGATCCATAGCATGTGTTGCCTCCCTTCCTCCCCAGAAGCCCAAGCCCCATCCCTTTTTCAACTTTTATATATGCTGCAGCCATCTTGCCCCTCTTTCCTAATAAAATTTTATGCCATTTTTTCTATTGTCAGATATTTCATAGACTACAATTGCTGTAACTTCAAAAAAGTAAAAATTTAAAACTACCCTACAATTATGAAAGTTCTAATATCCAGCATACCTCTGCTTGGAATCTCAAAACTGGAAAGCTCTTGTTATGACTCTCTTTCCTAAATGATGGAGAAGCCCACACTATACCTAGCTGCCAAATAAGGGAAAGTCTAAGTTGATTCCTAAGGGATTTCACACTGGTCTAAGCTGTGAAGGAGTTTGCACTTCTCTTGCTAAAAAAAAAAAAAGAGCATGTACACATGCACATACACTTCATATTTAAATAACACTGCATTATAAATAAATATCTCTGTGGCACTTACTAACAGCACATCTCTGTGAATACTTTATTTCATTTCTAAGACTGAAATGTTTACTTGTTTCTTGAGACAAGTAGCCTTGTCTTAAATGTCTTCTTTATAGTAGACACTGAGAAAGTTTTAATGCCAAATGCACCAGCTATTGTTTTAAGCACTTTGAATTCCCTTAATCCTCACAGTTAGAGAATTATATCCATTGTTTCTCATTATCTCCATTGTTCTTAATTGCCATTGCCTCACAAAAACATATTTCAAATCATTTAATTATTTCTAAGTCACAGGACATTTAGTACAACTCTCCACATATTTAATGCCCTGGAGGTTAAACATGCTTGCGGAATCTTTGATTATTCTCTTCTGCAGACACATCTCTCTTTTTGTTTTTGTTTTTTTAATTTGGTGTGTGTGTGTGTGTGTGTGTGTGTGTGGAAATAGGGTCTTGCTAGTTTGCTGGAAGTCTCACTACTTGCTGAGGCTATCCTTGAACCTGCAATCCTCCTGTCTCAGCCTCCCAAGTACTGGGATTACAGGTATGCACCACTACACATAGCTTGGGATATATCTCTTTAACCTGATTTCACTGATGATTTCACATCAGAGGTCTGAATTTGAACAACTTTCATGCCTTTCAACTTTGGTTTTCTTAGCATCTCATTCCAACTGGCCCCCTTCCCACAGGAATATTCTTTGAGCTGGAAAGTCTTGCTTTCGCTGCCATCTCCATCTCTGTTTCCCCTGACAGCACAGGGTTGCCAAACAACTACCACCTCCTGGATACAGTCACCTGTTCCACCTGGTGTTGACTCTTCTAGTGCTATTTGTCCCTGGGGATTCGACAATCCCACTTTGTTTTTGGAATGTTTGTAACATAATTTGCATGCATCTTACTGGCTAACACGATAATGAGACAAAATTAGCTATTTTTAATTGAATGTTTTTTTATGTGGTCTGGTCCTGTATTCCTACCTTAAGACCATGCTTCTAGTTCAGACTTACATAGTGAGTAGAACATACATTCTGAAATGCTAATTTGTTGAGATTGCAGGATTTTGCTGATCAATGTGTTTCCATTTATATTTTTAACATTTTGCTTCATGTATCTTATATATGCAGAAACTTTTTTTTTTAATTTGTGCATTCTACTCATACATCTTAATGAGGTACAAGATGGTAGAGGCATACATGGACACATTACTTATTTAGTTCTTCCCCAATTCCCACTCCATTCCCTCCCCCTTCTCTCCTTCTTGTGACTGACTTTGATGTTTGTGAATGTACACCAGTTTCATTACAGTGCTTCCCTCTTCCCTCTCCCATCTCCCTCATTAGGTCACCTTCTTTACTCATTTAAAAATTATCCTTCTTTGTCTGGAATGCCTCCTATGTCCCATTTTCTCCCTAGCTTCCACATATTAGGGAGAACATCAAACTTTTCACTTTTTGTGACTGACTAATCTCACATAGCATAATGTTTTCAAGTTCCATCTATTTCCCTGCAAATGACATGATTTTGTTCTTCTTTATGGCTGAGTAAAATTCCATTGTATGCATATCCCATAGTTTTGTAATCCATTCATCTGTTGAAGGACATCTTGGCGGGTTCCATAGTTTGGCAATTGTGAATTGTGCAGCTATAAACATAGATACAGATGCATTAGTCTGGTAGTTTAGTTTCTATTCTTTTGGGTAGATATCCAGAAGTTGTATTGCTGGGTAATATGGTAGGTTCATTCCCATTCTTCTGAGGATCCTCCATTCTGTTTTCCAAAGTGGTTGCACTAATTTGCAATCCCACCAATAATGTATTAGAGTTCCTACTTATCCACATCCTTGCCAGCATTTGTTATTGTTTGTATATTTAAAAATTGCCATTCTAATTGGGGTTAGGTGAAATCTCAGGGTAGTTTTGATTTGCATCTCTCTGATTGCTAATGATGTTGAACCTTTTTCATACATTTATTGGCCATTGGTATTTCTTCTTTTGTGACGTGTCTATTTAGTTAATTTGCTCATTTTTTGATAGGGTTATTTGTTTTCTTTAGCGGTGAGTTTCTTGAGTTCTTTTATATATTCTAGATATTAGTCCTCTATCACAGGAGTAGCAGACAAAAATCTTTTCTCATTCTTTCAGCTCTCTGTTGAGGTTACTGACAGTTTCCTTTGCTGCACAGAAGCTCTTCAGTTTAATGCAATCTCATGGATGGATTCTTCTTTTAATTTCTTGTCCCTTTGGGGTCTTGTTGAGAAAGTTTTTACCTGTGCCTATGTGTTGAAGTGTTAGACCTATGCCTTCTTCAAGTACCTGCAAGGTCTCTGGCCTGACTTCCAAGTCTTTGATCCATCTTGAATTGACTCTTTTACACGGTGAAAAAGTTGGGTTTATTTCCATTTTTCTGCATATGGTTAACCAGTTTTGCCAACACTATTTGTTGAAGAGGCTATCTTTTTTCCAGTGTATATTTTTGACTCCTTTGTCAAAATCAATTGGCCATAATTATGCGGATTTGTTTCTGAGTCTTCTATTCTGCTCCATTGGTTTATGTGTCTGATTTTGTGCCAATACCCTGCTGCTTTTATTACTATGGCTTTGTAGTATAGTTTGAAGTCAGGTATTGTGATACCTCCTGCATGGTTCTTGTTGCTGAGAATTACTTTGGCTATTCCGATTTTTTTGTTGTTACAAATGAATTTAAGGACTGATTTTTTCTATGTCTGTGAAGAATGACCTTAGTAATTTAATGGATACTGCATGGAATCTGTAGATTACTTTTGGAAGAATGGCCATTTTGATGATATTTATTCTACTTATTCAAGAGCATGGAAGATCTTTCCATCTTCTAAGGACTTCTTTGATTTCTTTTTTTCAGTGTTTTATAATTTTCCTTGTAGAAATCTTTTAACTTCTTGGATAGGTTTATTCCAAAGTCTTTTATTTTGGGAGGAGATATCATGAATGGAAATATTTCCTGAATTTCTTTTTCAGTAGATTTATGGTTGGCATACAGGAAAGCTTCTGATTTTTTAAGATTGATTTTGTATCTAGACACTTTGCTGAATTTGTTCATCAGTTCTATAAGCCTTTTGGTTAAGTTTGTTGGGTCTTCTAAGTATAGTCATCTGCAAATAGGGATACTTTTAGTTCTTCTTTTCTTAATTTTATTCCTTTTATTTTCTTCTCTTGCCTTATAGCTCTGGCTAGAGTCTCAAGTACTATATTGAAAAGGAATGATGATAGTGGACATCCTTGTCTTCTTCCTGTTTTAGGGGGAACTCTTTCAGTTCTTTCCAGTCAATATGATGTTGGCTGTGGGTCTATTGTATATTGCCGTTATGATGTTGAGGTATGTTCCTTGTATTCTGATTCTCTGTAGTGCTTTTAGCATAAATGGGTGTTAGATTTTGTTGAATGCATTTTCAGTGTCTATTGAAATGATCATGTGACTTTTGTCTTTGTTTCTGTGCATGTGGTGAATTATATGGATTGTTTTTCATATGTTCAACCAGCCTTGCATCCTTGGAATGAACCCAACTTGGTCCTGGTATATAATTTTCTTAATGTGGTTTTTAAATGCACATTGCTAGTATTTTGATTAGCAGTTTTGCATCTAAGTTCATCAACAATATACGCCTGTAGTTTTCTTTTCTTGATCTATCTTTATTTGGTTTTGGTATTAATGTGATGTTGGCTTCATAGAATGTATTAGAGAGAGTCCTGTTTCTTTCTGTTTCATGAAATAGTTTGAGGAGTATTGGGATTAGCTTTTCTATAAATGTTTTATAAAATTCATCTGGGAAACCATCTGATCCTGAACTTTTGTTTGATGGTAGGCTCTTTATTGCTGCTTTAATCTCTTTGATTGCTATTAGTCAGTTTAAAGTTTCTCTATCTTCTTGATTCAATTAAAAAAAGGTTGTATGTGTCTAAAAAAATGTCAGTTTCTTCTATGTTTTCCATTTTGTTGGAGTTTTTCAAAGTAGTTTCTGATAATCTTCTGGATTTTCAAATTGTTAGTGGTAATATCACCTTTTTCATCTCTTATGTTAGTAATTTGGGTTGATTCTCTCTTTTGGTTAGGTTGGCTAGTAGTTTACCTCTCGTGTATTTTTTCAAGGAATCAGCTTCTGGTTTGTTGATATTTTGTATTGTTTTATTCTCTACTTCAATGATTTCTGCTCTGATTTTAATAATTTTCTGTCTTCTACTGGCTTTGGGGTTAGACTCTTTCTATTTTTCAAGGGCTTTGAGATATGTCATTAGGTTATTTATTTGGTGATTTTCTGTTCTTTTTATGTGAGCACTCAGTGTTATAGTTTTCTTTTAAAACTGCCTTCAAGATGTTCCAGATATTTTGATATATTGTGTCTCTATTCTCATTTGTTTCTAGGAATTTCTTAATTTCTCCTCTTAATTCATCTATGATCCGTTCCTCACTTGCAGTGTGGTGTTCATTCTCCCTGAGTTTATATGGTTTCTCTGGGTCTTCCTATAGTTGATTTCTAGTTTAAATTTCACTGTGGTATGGAAAGACTAGGGAATTTTATGTCACATTTTTAAAATTCTCTAGTGCTCACTTTGTAGCCCAGGATGTGGTCTATTTTGGAGAAAATTCTATGAGCAGCAGAGAAAAATGTGTGTTCAGCTATAGTTGGATGGAATATTCTGTAGGTATCTAATAGATCCATTTGGTTCATGGTGTTCTTTAGGTCTGAGGCATATTCTGACTTCTTGTCTAGAATATCAGTCCAGTGGTGTGAGAGGAATGTTGAATCTTCCAGTATTTTTGTATTAGGATCTATGTGTGACTTAATGTTACAAAGAGAAGAGTTTGTTTTATGAAAGTGGTTGCACCTATGTTTGGAGTATAAATGTTGACTATTGCTATATTCTGTTGTTGGATTGTTCCTTTTACCAGTAAGAAATGACCTGCTTTGTTTCTTGTGATAAGTTTAGACTTGAAGTCTAATTTGTCTGATATCATAGTTGCTACTCATGCTTGTCTTTGAGTTCCATTGGCATGGATTACCTTACTCCAGCCCTTCATCTTTAGTTTGAGTATATTTTCTTATAAGGTGTATTTCTTGCATGCAGCATATAGGTGGATTTTAGTTTTGAATCTATTTTGCCACCTTATATCTTTTTATTGGGGAGTTGAGGCAATTTATATTCAGTGTGATTATTGAGAGATGATTTTTAATTCCTAACATTTTGAGTTGTAATTTCTGTTTGAGGTAGAGTTTGTTCTTTGCTTTGTTGTTGTTGTTTTTTTTAAATGGAAATCATTGTTTCTCTGGTTCTTTCCAGGGTCCAGCCCTCAGAGACAGTGGGGTCGGGGGTCCTTCAATAGGTGTGGATTGAGACGAGGTCACAAGAATACACTCACACCAAATGCAGTGAAGAAGCGCATCTGTTTTATTGTTTGTCCATCGCAGTTTTATACTATTTTTTTACAATGAGGCATACAGAACAGGAATTTTTACAGACTTGTTTTTCCAAAGGTTATCCTCAACCAGTTAAGGTTACAACATATATATAAAAATTCTTTTCCATTAGTTAAAATCTTTACTATTTTGTTTAGCCCCATTAAGCAGTGTTCTATCTTATCTCAGGAAGTTAGAGGGTTCCAGGTGGGACCAGATAGTAGCTATTTAGATAAAGTAGCAAAGCCTGTTTCTAGACTAATGCTTGTAAAAAGTTAATGCATTGGGTTGTCTCAAGGCACTGCTTTTTTTCAGCTAAGAGATCAGTATCTGTCAGGCCACATGTTTCTAAGAAGTTTTCCTTTATAATTAATATAAAGGCAAAACCCAAAGCACCCAAAATTTCCAGAATATAATATTGCAAAGTGGGATATGCCACACATTCCTTCTTTTGGAATCATCTGCCTTGCAGGACTCCAGCGGACCAAGCCTTGCTCAAGAGCCAGATATTAAGGAGCTGTGGCAGGTTCTCACATTCATTTATTAATTCTTCTTTATAATTAATCTCTTTAAGTATTTTCTCTAGTGTTGGTTTGGAAGACATAAATTCTTCTATTTGTCGTTGAAGATTTTTATTTCCCTATAAAATTTGAGAGGTATTTTTGCTGGGTAGAATAGTCTTGGCTGGAAGTTATTTGCTTTCAGAGTTTGGACTATGTCCCTCCAGGCCCTCCTGGCTTTCATGACTTGGTTTAGGAAGTTTGGAGTGATTCTTATTGGTTTGCCTCTGAATGTCTTTTACTTTTGTTGCCTTAAGATTCTCTTCTTGGTCTCTACATTAGTCAGTTTGGTTATAATGTGGCATGCTGAACCTTTTCTCTGATCTTGTTTAATAGAGGTTCTATATGTTTTCTGTACCTGTGTGTTGACCTCTTTTTATGTTTGTAAAGTTTTCTGATATTACTTCTTTGAAAAGATGGTTGATTACTTTGGTTTCAGCTTCTATTCCCTCTTCTATGCCTACTATTCTTAGGTTAGCTCTTTTAAAATTGGCCCAAAATCTCTTCAATGTCCAATTCATGCTGTCAAATTGTTTTTTTCTAAATTTGAATATAAAGATCATCTTCTAAGAGCGAGATCCTATTTTCCATGTGGTCTAATCTACTGTTTATAGCTTGTATTGATGCCTTCATTTCAGTTTTTCATCCTTCACTTCCTTCAAGGCTTTTTTTTTTTATTCTTTATTTGTTCCTTTGTTTCTTTCAGGCTCTCTCTGAATTCTTTTCAGAAATCCTGTATCATTTCTACTATTAAAGTTCTGAATTGTCCTTTTCAATCTCTGCAATTCTGTGTTGTCAGGTTGTGGGAGCTCATTGTTTCCTTGCTATTCTTCCTTCTCATGATTTCTGATTTATTAAATTTATATCGTTGTTACTTTTGATAGCTGTCTATCACTCTGTAGGTTTCCTAAGTCTGTTTTCCCTCTCTTTATGGTATCTGATTCTGGAGGTAGATATTTATCACTAGGTATGCCTTAGAATTGAATAGCCTCTACTATATGGGTATTTTCTGTTCTCTTTTGTGTATTTATGACCCTTTGATATTGATCTTGAAAACTGTGTCCCCTATCACCACAGTGTTGTTCTGCCTATAGATCATCAGTCCTGGTTTGCAGTTACTCTGAGGCTTCTTTTGCCTGCTACAATGGTGATGGTGGGTTCCATGTGTTAGGGTCCAGAGTCCTGTCTGTCACCTCCATTATAGGGAGTCAGCTCAGAGGTGAAAGCAGAACAGTTTGTGTCCTGTGTGTTTTTAAACCTCAATGTGCAGGTTGTTGGGAAGTTCTTTCTGTCAGCTGTGATTAGTTTGTCCTTAGTGTCCGGCAGTCCTTTTTGGTGGTTCACCTCTCTGGTCTAATCTCAGCAGTAGGGATTTAGAGGTCTTAGTTGGTATATTCAAGGGCAAGTTGTATTGTATTCAATGCTGAAGGATGAATGAGGGGGAAGGACCCAGAATAATGGGTGTAAGAATAAAGTAAAGTACAGGATAGGATGGAGTGGAATGAGAGTTTGAGTGTAATATATAGTAATATGAGGTAATATATAGTAGAGATTAGAGATGGTGAATATATAGGAGGGTTCTAGTTTCCAGTGTAGAATATTTAGGTATAGTGATATGAAATGGATTCATTTGTTATAAGACAAAGAAAAGGAAAGGAAAAAAAGGGACAGAGGGAAGAGAGTAGATAGGAAAGAAAGAGGAAGCTTGTAGAAGGGACGGGGAAGAGAGCAAACAAACAAATGTGAAAAAAATATACAAAAAACAGAGTATATTTGACCTCTACAGTCTTCCTGGGTCTGTGTAAATACTTTCAGCCATTTAATATCTATTTACTATAGTAGATTCTCAAGCATATTCCAAGTGTTGTCATTTGCTCAGTCCTATAGCAGTGATGTCAGTTTTCTGCAATGATTGGGACCGTGGCCTGGTGTCTCTCTCTGTCTGTGCAGGCGCTGAGTGCCACTGGTGCCTCTCTCACTACGTGTCTGGCTCTCCAAGCTCTCCAAGGGCCTGTCCCTGGGTCTCTCTCTGTCTATGCCGGCAGCAGGTGTAACTGCGGCTGGACCCAGTGTAAGCGCGGGTCTCCACACTATCCATGGGCCCTGAGCTTGAGTCTCTCTGCCTACGCAGGTGGCGGGTGTCCAGTGTAATCATGGGGCTCTGTGTTGTCTACAGGGAGGGCTGGGTTGATTTGATTTATCCCTGGATACCACGACTGGGTGTCCTGTGGCGATCTCCAGAGGCACCGTGCCTGTGGACTACAGGGCTCTCAAGTGCCTCTGCTGTGTCTGACAGCAGCCTCCATCCCAACCTCCACAGGGTTGAACCATAAAGTCTCAGACTGAGTCTGTCGCTTGCCATGGGAGTCCCTGTTCAGTTATGGTCCGGCGCCGCTCTGGATCTTTGGAGGGGGAGGTGGGCTGAGTCGCAATGGCCACAGGTTCTGACTGGGCGTCTAAGCAATCAGATCTGTCGAGAGTGTAGCGAGGTAGAGGACGCTTCCACTACTGAAGAACTGCAGCTGCTTACTTCCCATTCAAGTGGTTGGCTTCTTTTCTGGGGGTCTCTAGAGGTTGCAGTACCAGCAGCTCCAGCGTGCACAGACCAGGATGCTGCATCGTTCTTTGTCCAGGTAAGATGCGGAGGTACTTCCTGTCTCCCTTCTGTCTTCTGGCTTTTGTTCCACCACAGTTCAGTTTTTTGTTGCTTTGTTCAGTTTTTTGCTGCTTTATTTTATCTTGTCAAGAAGCTGCCTTCATTGAGCTGCAAGTCTCAGAACAACTGAGATGTGATGTTTTCTTCAGTCATCATCTTGCCCCTCCTCATCCACTTTTTTTTTACTTTATTTTTTGTGGTACTGGGGATTAAACTCAGAGGCAATCTACCTTTGAGCTTCACTTCCAGCCTGGTTTTATTTTTTATTTGGAAACAGGGTCTCACTAGGTTGATGAGAGTCTCACTACTTGCTATGGCTGTCCTTGAACCTGTGATCCTCCTGTCTCAGCCTCCCAAGTACTAAGATTACAGGTGTCCCCCACTACATCAGGCTCAATCCAGAAACTTCTAAAAGCAAAGTTAAAGCACTTTTTTAATGAACTCTCAAATAATTGCATAAACTTATTTTGTAAATATCTATCAATGACCAAGGAAATATTCAAGTCTGCTAGAAGAAACTCCATATTTCTAACCTCTTAACCCTGCTCATATTTTCTGAAGGAGCACAAGAGCACAGAAGCAAAATAATTTTTTTTAAAAAATCACAAAACAGCCCATGTATTATCACTGCAAAGAGGAACATTCTCTCTTTGGTCTCACATGTATCTAGAACTTAGGATATATCAAATTGCTTTAAAAGTCAAGAATATGCCCAAAAGCCACTGCACAATTCAAGTCAAAAGAACACTCATATACTATTGGTAGAAATGGCATTTATTATAGCCATTATGGAGAATAGTATGGAGATTCCTCAAAAAAATTATTAAAATAATCCTTTGTTCATACATGAATATATCTGTATTGATATAAATATTACCTATGGGGGAGGGAACTGGAGGGAAATGCAGAACCAATGCACTGTGCGTGTATATATGTTTCACTCTGAACCTCACTATGATGTATAATTACAATATGCCAATAAAAAAAGAAGAAAAACACCAAGATTACCATATGATCCAACTATCCCTCTTCTGGATATATAACTAATGGAAATGAAATCATCCTAACAAAGATATACATGCACATTTTTTTGAGGCATTACATTATTCATGATAGTTAAGATGGAATCAGCCTAGATACCCATCAACAGATGACTGGATAATAAAAATGTGGCATATATACACAATGGAATATTATTCAGCCATAAAGAATGAAAGAATGAAATCTTGTCATTTGCAGCAAGATGAATGGAACTGTTAGACATTACGTTAAATAAAATAAGACAGGTACATAAGTACCACATATTCTGTCTCATATGTAGAAGCTAAGAGTCAACCTGAAAGTTGAATAGTGATTACTAGAGATTGGGAAGTGTATGAAGTAAAGTTAAAAAAAAAGTGGGTGGTTAGTATATATATATGCACACATATATACATATATTATATATACATATATGTATACATACATATATATATGCACACACATATATATCCTGTATATATAAATATGGAAATATCACACCCATTATGGTTTGGATCTAAAATGTCCTCCAGAAAGCACATGTGTTAGGTATGCAATGTAGGACTGTTTAGTGAAGAGATTATGAAATCTCTGATTTCAGTGGATTAATACTTTTGATGGGTTAAAAATTTGAGTGGATTGCTAGGTAGTAACTAAGCAGCTGGGCATGGCTGGGGGAAGTAGGGCGCTGAGGACAAGGCCTCTGGGATGGGCGTGCTCTC
>PVLC010032081.1:0-18380 GCA_004027655.1 Graphiurus murinus | reverse complement strand
TGGTTATCCACTTGTACAAAAATGGAATTAAATCTCTATCTATAATCCTGAACCAAAATTAATTCAAGATAGATCTAAGACATAGAAATTATACCAGAGACTTTGCCATTACTAGAGGAGGGCATAGGTCCAACACTCCAACATATAGGCACAAGTAGAAACTTCCTCAATAAGACCTTCAAAACTCAGGACATTAAATCAAGAATAGAAAAATGGGATGGCATTAAACTAAAATATTTTTTTCATCAAAAGAAACCATCAAGAGTCAAAAGAAAGATCCTACAGAATGGGAGAATATCTTTGTCAACTATTCCTCTGATAGAAGACTATTATCTAGAATATACAAAAAACTTAAGACTTAACATTAAAAAAATAATCCAATAAAGAAATAGGCAATTGAATTAAACAGACACTTCACAAAAGAAGAGATACAAATTGCCAATAAATACATGAAAAATTCTCCAACATCATTAGCAATCAGGGAAATACAAATCAAAACTACAGTGAAATTCCATCTAATCCCAATCAGAATGGCAACAATCAAGAAGTTAAACAATAATAAAAGCTGGTGAGGATGTAGGGAAATAGGAACTCTTTTACACTGTTGGTGGGATTGTAAATTGGTATAGCCACTATGGAGATCAGTGTGGAGATTCCTCAGAAAACTGGAATGGACCTACCATATGATACATATGATCCTGGGTATATTTCCAAAAGGATTAAAATCAGAATGTTATAGTGATACATGCATATCTATGTTTATGGCAGCGCAATACACCATAGTCAAATTATGGAATCAGCCTAGGTGTCTATCCACAGATGAATGTATTACAAAGTTAAGGGATATACCTACAATGGAATTCCATTCAGCAATAAAGAACAAAATTATGTTATTTGCAGGAAAATGGATGAACCTGAAGAACATAATATTAAGTGAGATAAGCCGGTCACAGAAAGTGAAAGGTCATATGTTTTTTTTTCATATGCAGAAGCTAGGTTGTATTCAGGATATAACCTGTGATGATAGGGGGGGTGGATGGTGACATCTCCAGAGAGGGAGAAAAAAGGACATGGATTCGCCATCAGTAAGAGAACAACAGCAGATTTAGTCTACAAGCCTGTCTCTTACATAGGGTTTTGTGCAGAGTGGCACACATCCACACAAGCATGGACATGTGCAGGTGTGTTGCAGTTTGCCCAGTCACATTTATTATGACTATGTATACATGTGTGGCTGTACAGGATGAGTGGAATCATGTCCTTACCATGTCCTTACCATCAGCCTGTACTTCCTCTGGATCCCACATTCTGCCGCCTACAAGGTGGTGATGTGCAACTTGACCCTGAGAGCACTGCATGAAGCCCAAAGACCACAAGAGCAATAGAAGGTCTAACAGGTGACTATTAGTCCCTAGCCACAGAGAGGATAGTCAACACCCATCTCCAAGAGGAGCCCAAGTGAGTTCCACCAGATTGTAGGCAGGTCCTCCTATAAGGCCTGAATATCCTGTACTTTTGCATTTGGGTGGTGTTTTGCACACCAAGGACATTGTCATAAATCATCTTGCATTTGAGCGTGGGTAAAAGACCATCTCTGCTGCTGGGCTACAAGCCCTCCAGTGTGAGTGCCTAAATATCCTATCTTATGTCACCATGGTGCTACTGACAAGGGCTTCGGGAGAGTCAGAAGGCCCAAACTTTTGCTAGTGTCAGCAGCATGAAGACTGAGGCACTGCTGAGCTCTATGCCCTGGAGCATGGTATATAAACTCCTTCCAGGAAGCCCCATTTCCAGGGCTCCTCCCACATATCTTTGGTCCACGATGAGCAGCGGAGATGTCTTCCCTTCAAGACTTAGCCTCCTTTTCCTGGCCTTTGCCATCCGCTTTCTGCTCTTTAATTCTCCTGGGGGTCATGGTTCCTTTAAGCTGACCAGTGCAGAGATGGGGCTCCAGGCCTTCTAGACTAGAAGCTGGTTGTATGTATCACTTCCTCCTGGAAGCAGGCCTGGAGCCGCCATGTCGTTCCCCCTCCACACACACACGCACCCTGGAGTATACACTATTGCAGCCAGGAGAAGTCATTTGGCAAGTGCTCATTTCCTGCGGGAAGCCATTGCTCCACTGGCACAGGCGCAGGGCTGCGCTGCCTTGGCCCTCGGCCCCAAGTCCTCGTCTCACGTGGCCTGTGGAATCGCCAGTGTAATATGCACATGTGTGTGTGTTTTGCCCAGTCACGCTTCGATGGCTAAGTGCACATCTGTGGCTGTGCTGGATAAGTGAGGTCACATACTTACACCAGCCGGTACTTCCTCTGGGCCCTACACAGAGAGCCTTTAGATCATGAAAGAGACACTGCAGTGGAGCCTGAGAGGTGGCCTAGGGAAAGGGGAGGGAAGAGAGAATTAAGGAAGGAAACGCTTCCATGGACATTATACGTATATGTGAGAATGCCAATCTCAGTATCCTGTATAGGGAAGGAGAGAGTGGGGAGGCAATGGGGGGAAAGCCCCCCAAATGCTGTGTGAATGCATGCCAGTATCACTATGAGTTACATTATGATGTGAGACTACAATGTGCCAATACAAGTATAAAAAAAAGCACATTAAAAGGGGAACCCTTGTTTTCACCAACACAATCGCAAAGTGGAAATTCACGGGTGATTAACACTCTAGAAAACCAATGGTATAATACTAATAGCAGTAGTGCTTAAACAGTGTTTACTAAATTCTATTACCCAGTCTCTGAAAATAGTCTTCTGTCAAAGAAACTGGGAACTTTGTCATTTTGATAGGGAAGGGGAATATTTAAAAAAAAAAAAAATCATACATGTCTGTGCTCACTGCCTTTTGCATATTATTTGTGTAATACTTTTCCCCTTAAGAACATGAAGGTCCTGTCCATGAGTTTCTCTGAATTTCTGTGAAAACCCTGTGTGGCTTCCCACTGCTTGTATAGCTTCCGGTGTTCCTGGATGAGAATCTCATATTGTTACCCAAAACGGTATGATTCCATGAAATTTTATGGCCCCTAAACATTAAGATCACATACTTTTTAATTGCATGCTTTTCTTAGGTAATACCACCTTGGAATGCTCTCTCTTCTCTCTTGCTAGGCTTTACATGTCACCTCTGTTCTCGGTTACTTGGGTCTGAGTTTCTCCTTTGGCTTCTTCTCTTCCACTACGACAGTAAGTCAGGTGGATGGCTGAACAGACTGCTCCAGTGCTGTCACTTCTGAAAGAGGCTCATTTCACAGTAACACTGAGAACAAAAGGGGCGGCAAGTGCAATAGAAACCCTTGGATGTATTTTCAAGAGCTGCTGTGTATTTCTGGATTTCAGTGAATGGCAGATTTATGTAGGACACATTATTTCTTTAAATCAGAAGAGAATTGAGGCCATTCTTTATAAGTTGCCTCTGTCATTAATTATAATTAAGTAAGTGCCTTGTTAGCATAATCTATCACGGAGGCATTTTTGATGTCTACAAGATGAATTTTTTAAAAGTATATTAATCTTGAACCATGAAGGCCTCTTTACACCTAAATAGGCAAGGGTTTGCTTGGTCTCAATATTCTGGACATTCACCTAGCTGTTCACAAAAGTAGAGTTTCAGGAGATGAAACTCCCATTGATTTCTATAATGGATAAATCATGTTGAAAGTATGTATTTGTAATAAAGTTCTAATTTAAATTGGGAAGACCCTGTCTTATCCATCAAGGGAAAACCTTAAGGATGCTTCAAAGTTTGTGTTGACACAAATAATTAGCTTGCTTTTTTTAGGTTACAGCTCTATATAACTATTGATTTTCCTTTTTATTTAAAATGAAGGCTTTATACAAAAATGATAACTTTCAGGCTATTAAAACATATTTGGGTAATTGAAAGCTTCCTGTTCCGATATGCATTCCAATTTGGACACAACCTAGGCAGTCCCTATTCCCTACTGCTCTCAATGAGGAAAAACACCCAGACCCCAGTGGCCAGGCATGTGTTCTTGTGTCTCTCTGGACAGGAGAATAAATCAGGAGGTTCTGAATTGGAACATGAAAGAAATGAAGGAACTCAAAGGATGAGACTCCTCCTGGGAGCGCAGGATGTTGGTCTGTGGTACTGGGAGCAGGCACTCAGACAAACTTGTTTATTTAGCGGTAGCATCACCCACTCTCTTCCTGGGAGAGTGGTTGTTGGGTAGGAATGAGCACCAAGGAGAGTGTTTGTCAATCGCGGTAAACTAGCCACAGGCAATCTTATGCTCTTTACCTCATTCCTATAATCACTGTCACTAATCCTCCACAAGTGAAACCATTTCTAGTAGATGTTACTCTATGCCAATCAGATATGCAAACCCACATATCTACTTTAATTTCTCTCAGAAGAGACCTGTGCCAAGTACTAACCTCACAACTTTTGATATTTTAGAACAGAGGTTCATCTGCATTTTCCAAGCTACAGACTCTTGGCTTCAATCTCTTGCACTCACTAAATACTTACTATTAACCAATATTTCTCTTGCTGTCTTCCTCTATAAAATAAGATTGGCAATACCTACCCCATAGAATCACTTCAGACGTCTCATGGAATAAAAAGCAAGTGATCTATGGAGTTCCCTACAATCATGGACCATGTTCATGGTGGGTACCTTCCTGGGCTCAGCACCTCCCCAGCCCACCATGACTAGAACCAGCAACTTGCCCCTAGGGCATGTAAGAAACTCAAACATGACTGCTCTTTTACAAGGTTGGTGGGCTTCTCTGGAAAGAGGTTTTCTTGCAGAGGTGAACATCAGCATTCCCTAGAGCCAGGAGTGTGTCCAACAGGAATGCACAAGAAGGATGTTTGCAGAGAACATCCATGGAACACACGTTCACCATGGTCACCTCCTGGAAGTCAGTGCAGTGTCCATCAGCTGCAGAACAGATACAGAAACAGTACATTTGATCCAATGGAATATGAAACAGAAATGAAAAGGACAAGCTACCTCTATAGGTGACAGCACTATGAATCTCAAAAACATCATATTGCGTGAAAGGAATCAGACATCAAACATATCTGCTTCACAGTCCATGCCTGTGAAATTCAGGAACCTGAAGCACTGTGTATGCAAGGATGTCCATTAGTAAAAAATAAATAAAAACAAAAATAAGAAGCTTTTTTCTCTAAAATTATAACAGTTCAATGAAAAAAGCAGTTTAAAAAAATAGTCTCCAGAAAAAATTCTCCCACCCAAAATGACAAATTATTATGAAGTTTTAGTATGTGGTGAATCCCAAGGGAATGGCATGGTGCCATTGAAGGTCAGAATAGAAAGAGGCTGCATCACATCTGCTAGAAGTGAGAGATTTGAGGGGGTGTGGCCACCCCAGCTGGGTTTCAAAGGTCAGCAGCAGGCTATGGACAGAGTCCCTGTCCCCTCCGGTCTGTTCCTCCTCTCGCACTCTCCTTTGCCCTCTGACTTGTCTACCTCTCCCAGTCTTCCCGTTCAGATGATCTGCACCTGAGGGAGAAGTGAAGAGCAATTTTTTTTTTTTCTTGTGGTATTAGGAATTAAATCCAGAAACATTTTACCTCTGAGCTACACCCAGAGGCATGTTTTATTATTATTATTTTTAGTTTTAAACAGAATCTCACTAAGTTGTGGAGGGCCTCAATAAGTTGCTGAGTCCAGCCGCAAACCTGCAATCCTCCTGTCTCAGCCTCCCCAAAACTGAGATGACAGGCATATCCCACCATGCCTAGCAGAAGGAGCTATTTGTATAAAATGGAAATCCCAGAAAGGAGTAGTGCTTGAAGACAGCTGTAAGTGAGTCACAAAACTTTCTCAGATTGATGTGTTTCAGGCAGGCCAGGGGGGAGCCGGTGTCGGAGCATGTTGCGGGTGGGTGGGGCTGGAGAAAGAAGAATGGAACATGAGACATGGAGTGTGTGTGTGTGTGTGTGTGTGTGTGTGTGTGTGTGTGTGTGTAACTAAGGTGCAGCATAAAGTAGAAGGTGGAGTTGAAGGGAAGTTCTGGAAGTGTGCTGTGCATACCTCCCTGGGGAGGAGAGTATCTAAAGAAAACAAGCACAAGCCTCCGAGGCTCTCCTGGAGAGCAGGCCTGCTTGTGTGGCGCAGACACTGAGAGCTGAGCACCCCGCTGCCCCGTGCTTGTCCTTCTCCTCCCCTTCTTCCTGAATGCCTTCCTTTGTGTGCAGACAGAGGTGGGCTGGAGGTAGGATGTCTCAGTACAAGTGAGGAATGGATAACTAGAGAACCTGGGCTCTGGGTTTAAGTCCCAGTTCCAAGAGTCACTTTCTTGCTTCATACAGAAAGAATGGTGATGAGGATACCTTGTAGACAAAATGAAGATTAGAGAGATAAGCTGTGTGAAGCCTCCAGCCAGGTTCCTCAGATGGGATTCCCTTGCACCCCAGAAACTCAGTCCTATAATCCCAGCATGGGCATATGCGTCTCTCGTGGAGTTGACAGGGCGTCCCAGAGGGAGAAGCCCTTCGAAGGAAGGCATATTGAGGTTTGTAAATTGCAGAGCAGGATGTGGACACAAATCCCTCATCATCCAGTGAGATCCAAATGGCATGTAAAGGTCAAGGAAAAATAGTGGAGAACCTGGCCGTTATTGAGGCTGTGCAGAGAGAGATCCTGGAAGAACGCAAAGATGCGTCAAAGCAGAGGGAGAGACCCTCAGGGGTAGTCCTGTTCTGGTTCACATACAAGGCAGGACTCAGAGAGCTCTGGGAGGAGGGTGAAGGTGTCCAGTTTCCACTTTGAACCATTTCAGCTGCTCTGTATATAGTGCCATTCTATAACCTAATTGTCCCCTGAATGACACAGTGCATCCATCTATCATTAATAAATGGCTTCTCTCAGTGATCCGGCCACACTCTGTGGTACAGTGCCCGCCACAGCGCTGGTGAACCCTGCACTCTGGCCACAAGTGGAGAAAACACTGCACTGAAGGTCCAATAGGGGCAGCATCCGTGTCTCCTGCGGGGCTGCAGGTCAGCTCGAGTGGCGCGAATCTCACACTTCCTGTTGTTCAAGCCACCCTTGGCCCCAAATCCTGACCTAGCACCCCACACGGTCAGCATCCACTGTGCTGTGCCTGCCAGTCAGTCCTACATCTACCTGTGAAAAAGAGTAATATTTTTTGTCCCTTCTGATATTAAGTAACTATAAAGTTAAAAATTCATTCTAAGCAATTTTTTTTTATATCCACTAAGGATGAGACAGTAAATGTGTTTAAGTTTAAGCAGTAATTATTTTGACTAGATGGTGAGGTGGTTTCTAATAATGTTGAAACAGGAGAATGCTCTCCTTAAGAAAAGTGTGCAATCTCATCTGTTAGAAATATTAAAGGAACAAAGAGACACCCTACCTAGAGACAGAATAAAGTAGGTATTTAGTTGGTGCCAGACTTGGGATTTAAGTCAATGCATTTTTGTGTATTGATTTATTTGTAGGTTGAGTGTTTAAAATATGAATGCATAACAAATGTATAGTATCACCATATATAAATGACTTGAAGTAAACCTTCCTTTCTCTAAGCTGTGTAGTGTAGCTGGCATTTATTCAGTGTATCACAGCCGTTTAAAATTGATTAATATGTAGCAACAGGGGGCAGATATCAAGTTCTTATGCTTGAAGAGTAAAATGAGATAAACTTAGGAGAGTTATTTCCTTTGTTAAATTGTCTTTATATACTTTATATTTGTGTAACATGAAGACAAAGCTTGTCTGGCTTTCAGTTCACCAACCTTTGCACTCTCTCTCTCGCGGGCAGCATAATCGGCGAAGTCTGCAGAGGATGGATGCTCTGGACTTCCTTGCTAACCATCCACAGCTCCACCTCTGCATGCAGTGTGTGCTTAGGAATCTGAAGCATCAGAGTATGTATGTTTGAGGAAGCATGTATGAGGAAGCTACCAAAGAAAATTCTCAATGTGAAAACTGAGAAATTTGTAGCCTGAGCCTCTGCCCCTGCTGCTGGCTGGAGGTCAGCAGCAGCCATCACCAGGGCCCAGGAACAGGGGGGGGCTTCTACCTGGGAGTGCCGGGATGCAGGGGCTGGGCACAGCCCTGTGGGAGCAGCTAGGCATGGACAGGCACAGAGCTACCACTCCTCTTATCTATCTGCTGATTGCTATGGGTTTGCATTTCGCCTTTATTCTGAAGTCCTTCTTTACACAACAGCTTGGAGGAAGCATCCCAAGGGTGGGGTGGCTGTCTCTGCTGCAGCCAGGCTGGGTGGGATCTTCTGTGAGCCAGGAGGTGCCAGGACATTTGTCTGCACAGCTGATCATCATATTTTTGACCATCGTACAAAGCGTGGGTTTTCCTGCACGGGAGACCTGGAGAGAACTCTGGACCATAACACAGTGCGCAGCTTATAGACTGAGGAGAGAGGACTTAGAGAAGACACAGCCCTGGATGACGTGCCCTTCACCATCTCCAGACCTGTGTGCAGGGCGGGCACGCAGCTTGTATGTGTGGTTGGTTGTTACTGTTTTGAGTTATATACATGCGGTGAGGAACAGTCACTGTCGGCAAGCCTTGAGTGCCCCACCCCAGCAGCCCCAGGCTTTCTTGCAGAAAGTCCTAAAAGTATCCCCTATTATACCCAGCTGAAGTGTTCAATGTATTTTTAAAAACACATCCACCGGTAGATAGGCTTGGTCACTATCATTTTTCCAACATAATGCTTAGTTCTGCTGAAAGGCGTGCGCGGCAGAACAACTAGGAATGCCTGCTTTGTAGATCTGTATCTGCCAAAGGAGCAGGATCCCAAAGTGACCTTGGCTTGGTGTGCTTACAGACTCGGATTTCTTATCCTGGTGGTTATTTTCTTTGTCCTTCTTTTGAAACGTTTCCATCCAAAAAGTTTAGATGGTGTGGTCTAGTTAAATTTTCTCATGCCTTAAAGGCCAAGATGTTTCATAAACCTGAGGCCCAAATCTGGGCATCCATGCCCCTTTTGGAAGTCACAGACAGGAGAGAGCGGAGGAGAAGGGTGCCCCAGGGTGGCGCTGAGCCCAGGCCTCCTAACTTGGATCCTGTGCGTGTCTCATGACAGATAGGAGAGTGATTTTACCAGCAATCCCACCAGTGGATGTGCTTCCCGTTTCAGTTTGTTTTACAGCACTCAGGAGGCAGATTTATTTCTACCCATCTACAATCTGCATTGTCTGACTTCAGGATTAACTATTTGCCGCACTCTGAGTTATTCAGTGTGGACAGTGCAGATAACTTCTGAGATAATAAAAAAAAATATTTAAAAGCTTAAATCTCTCTGACAGTTTTTACAAAAGTAGGATAGTTTGGTGAAACTGACTTTACAACTCGTAGTGGTGATAACAAGGTAGATGTTGGTTCTGTATATGTGTGGATGCCCCTCTGATGACAGTTTTATTGTGAAGAATGCTAAATGAGATTTTGCCTACCATAATTAATTCCTTACCGCATACATGTGATAGTGTAGTTATAATTTTACAGTGAAAATGAATTTATTAAAAAAAAACAAAATTTCCCATGTGTTTTTTAGAAAATCCCACAAGTGTTAACAATTTTCCCAACAAAAATTCTCACAAATGTGGATGAGGAATAAGCACTATCTTTAAAAAGCTGAAATAATGATTATTTTTTAAAAATTTGTTTTTTTGTTTTTTTTTTTTTTTTTAGGAAATACCACTAGTGTTAACAATTTTTCCCAATAAATATTCTCACAAATTTTGATGAGATAATCACTATCTTGAAAAAGCTGAAATAATAACTTATGCTATTGAAAAAGCACTTGCTCTAAAGAACTAAAATATACAAAAAATTAAATTCTGTCAAAGAAATACCTTGCGTGTCTTTCTCACTTACCCCTAGGGGGAAACAAAGCATGTTACCAATGATTTTTTTCCACAAGTTCCCCTGTATTTCATTGATGCATTCCGTGACACACAGAAGAGCCCAAGAAATTTTTAAGTACAGCTTTACAAAAGTGTATTAGCATGCAGGCATTAATTTTTCTTGTTTTTAGAGAAGATGCCATCATGAAGATTTTGTCAGTATTATTTACTTTGGAGATTCTTCAACTCATCCACTTTCTGAATTTGCACTGACATAATGTTTTCTGCATTATTTTTTACTAATAACATTGTGCTTTCTAAACATGCTGTCCATTGAGCTTGGCAGGTTATGAAATCTGTTGCTATTGCCTTGATAGGTGAGAGCCAATAGCTTAATACCTAATAGTGCTCATGGTGCTGCTGGTAGTCCTTTCAGTGTCACCAATTCTGAATTTTTATATGATTTGCAGTTTTCCTTGGCCTGAGAAATCCTATTTTACATCATTTCTTCTGAAATAGAGTCCTGACGTAGATGATTCTTTAGGGATTATCCTTAAATTAGGTTTGATTTCATTAACTAATTTTAATCTGATTTATTCTGGGCAGGAAGCCTATAGTTGAGCATGCTCATATAATTTTCCTAGAAAATGTTCCTGGAATCAGAGTTTGAAGTTTGTTCATGCCTCTCAGCTAGTTACAGCATGAATGACAGGCACTGAAAATTACTTTTTAAAAAATACAAAACAAACAAAAAAAACCTCCTTGAATGTTCATAAAATCTTGCTTTTTCTAGTTATATTAAAGGATTGATGCTTTGCCTTCTTTGTTCCTTTAGAAATTGAGTCGGGTTTTAAAGATGATGAACACAGACTTTATTCGTAGCAAATTTAAAGTCATGCTTGACAAAAGATTAGCTTAAAAAACAGCTCTGGGAAAACACATATATAATAAATCCTATTTCAGATAACTTCAATGAAAATATCTCTGTGCAGTAAACACAAAGCCTTTTATTTCTGTTCTAAGAGTGGAGCTGTAATACTCGACATCGAATCTAAATTTCAGAGGTTTCCACATTCTGATATCTCTAAAGGAGGGACCCTTTTTGGTCCAGCTTTGTCTGTCTTTGTGACACATGGCGCAGGCCAGCATCTTGCAGTCAGAGGACTCCGAGTGATGGTGTGTGGTGATCTGAGGTGCCACAGCCCTCTTTCCAAGATGAGGGAGCTTTCTTCCTGTTCTGTTCCTTGTACTTCCTCCCTGATTACCACCCAGGGGTCCCGTGTGGGCAGAGCCTGAGAACCTTCACCACCCTCTGCCATGTGCTTTTCTTGAGGCTGAAGAGCAAAGCCACGTGGGATAAACTGTAAGAAGGGCAAGAAGAAAATATTGGTGGTCTGGAGGGGTTAAAATCGGATTAAAATAGAAAAATAATATAAATAGGATACTATTCTAAATTTCTATTTGCATCTTCTGCTACCATCTTGCAATGCAGGAGTTTAAATATTAACTGGTATAAGCATAGACTCTGAATGTTCAGCAAACATACCATGTCTAATAGTCTTAAAAATGTCAGCTGGCAGAAATGTGAGCACGTGCAGACTGAATCAGCATCTTCAAAGGCCAAGTCGTGGCTTGGTCGAAGCTCCAGAGGATGAGGTTAAAAGGCTCTGGGAGAAAGGTGTGGAAGGGGAGTTGTGTCCTTACAGACCTAGTGTGTGTCAGAGAGTCCTAATGCAAACAGCTTTCTATACTTACAGTAAGCTTCTTCCTAAATAAAAAGATACATTGATAAATTAACCCCTGCCATTCTGAAATTAAGCCTGTATTAGGTGAAATAATAAAAATAATAAGAAAGTTCAAAAAGAGACAGATACATGTAATTATAATATGATTAAAAATCTCTGTGAAAATTGTCAGTTTTGAATTTAAGAATGCCTTTGTGTGTTCATATGAATCCAGGAGCCAAAGGCTAAGGGAAGATTACTGAGGTCTTTCAGATTTTAGAACATGAAACTTTAATGTAATATGATTTCAAGAATAAGCATCATTTATTGATACCCATTTTAAATAAAGGGAAAAATGTTAACGCACGTGTTCGTCATCTGCATAGTGTTTTAAAACATCATGTGTCTCCCAAATGATTTGAGTCTCCCAAATGCTTGCTTTGACTCAGCGGGAGGACCTGGCCTTTGTGTGAGGCCTGAGTTCCCTTAGTTAACTCTGTCAGTGACCGTGTCCCCGTGGGAGTTCTGCACGTACCCATGACTGGTGCACGAGCGCTGGGAGGGTTGTCACCTTTGGCTGATGGGTTGATATTGGCATTGATGGCCATCATGATCAAAACTCAAATTGTGTAGTTGTTACAGCTTTAAGTCATCTCCCACTCACATTTGAAAGCAATAAGATTCGTGATAGCCACCATGCGTATCTTATGAAGTGAGTATGCCACTGCAGCTCTTCCTGCCCAGACTCTGACATATGCTTGCGTCCTGAGATGGGCTGAAATACGTGATGTGCACATCAGAACACGGAAACCTCTCTTCTTGTCAACTTTCTAACCATTCTCACTATCAGATCTCTCTCTCTCTCTCTCTCTCTCTTTCTCTCTCTCTCTCTCTCTCTAAGAATCACAAGATTTACAAATCCATCTAATTTATTTCTGTCTGTTGAATTTGGAATACACAAGGCATATGTTTTCTAACACTTTTTTCAGAATGTATTTAGTAAATAAAAGAGTATGTTGGAGTCCAAATACCAGTAATGGAAAGAGACAGTAGTAATCATTGGCTTTAATGTCTGAAACTACTAAATACCTGAAAGGGAGACACGGTTCATTTCCACTTGATTAGTTTGTCTCTACATTCTTCTAGGAGCTCCTGTAGGTAATTTAGCTCTTTCTTATTAAAAAAAAAAAAAAAAATCCCCTGACAGGCATCTACCTTTAGTGGTAAAAAAAAGAAAAAGAAAAACAAGCCAGAATTCAGGGAGATTCTCACCTTGAAAAGGTTAACTAAAGGCTGACACATTGAGTGGTTTATATTGTGGAATTTTATGTACTACCATCTCAGCTATTGTTTTTTCTTTATTTCCTCTTCTGATTTCAGATGAGCTCATGCAAATATTAGATCTCAGGTGAATGCTGGCAGAGAATCTTTAATTAAATATCACTGGTTAAATTTGGAATTCAGAGATCTGAAGGGGAAAAAAATTTGCAACTGATTTTCCGGAACAGTGTAAAGAGATCACTGGAAAATCCAAAGTAACTTAAGAAAAGCTTTGTAATTGACGGGGTGTTTTAGTTGGCAGCATTTAGTTGACATAAAAGGTAATGTAATCCTCTATGAAAGGAGATTGGTAACAAGAAACTAGTAGCAGTGTAACTAAAAGATGTTAGAATCAATAGAGAAAATTTGCCAACAGACTAAACAAACTCAAGACATTTAAAATTTTATTTTTTAACTTTTTAATTCCAAAATACTTTCAACTTCTTGGTTATTAAAAGGGTTTTAGAAATTTGATTTTTTTTTCCACAATGAGAAATTAGATTCAAGAAAGGAAGATCCCATTAAGAAGAAGGAGGCTGTGGCCAGCTATCATTTCCTCCTGGAAGAAGACATGCCACTCTTTATTAGCAAGGTACACTTATAGGTCCTTACTACTAATCAGCTTATCTCTGGAGAGCCAAAAAAAAAAAAAATCAATAGTCATTTCTTCAGATAGCCATTGGTTTGAATAAAGGTGGAAAATGTAATTTTTATTAGTGCACTAGCTTCTTTTCCTATCTAATTTAAGATCAAAATATAATATGCACTACTGTAACTGTGTAACTATTTTAGATAAATTAGCAGCAACTGTCAAATCCACTTACATCAGTTTGCAGTGGCTCCAGATCACGTACACATAGTCAAGTGTGGCCTGCCCTTTGTGTGTCTGATCCTAGGGAGGAAGGTCTGATGTGAGTCCCTTAGCAGAGTGCTTCCACAGAATACTTAGTCCACCTGCAGAAAGTGTTCTGTGCACCTGGTGCTGTTCCAACTATACCCTAGGCAGTAACTCCTGGCTTCCCATCAGCCTCCCAGAAGAGTCTATTTTCATAATCACCACTTTGCACACAAGGAACTCAGGCAAAGCCAGGCGGTCATGTCTACTCAGAGACACACAGACGCCAAGTGTGGCAGGTGAGTTTGGAGCCAAGGGTGGCAGACTGCGGTCTTGTGCACATTTCCACCCGGAAGCACCTTGGGAAGCTGGCTTGCCAATGCTGTCAGACCTCAGGGCGTAAGGAAGCTGTGCCCTGGGCCCACTTGAGGGTGAGGCCAGCCTGGATGGGATATGGAGTAGACATGGCAGAAGTCAATGCCAGCTCATACCCAAGGATAGACCCAAGGATTGACCACTGTTTGTCCGTACTACTTTTAATTGCCGGGTAACATTCCACTGTTGAATGATGCATCATTTATTCTTCCATTCTTCTCCCTGTGGAATGATCAGATTGAGATAATATTTGTTTCCTCAAAATGTTGAGATAGAAGCACATTGTCTTAATACACCTGGAAAACGATACAGTTAGTGGAAACCTTTACAAGTATACATATGTAGGAAGAGACACAGATGGAATGACATTAGGGAGTTGTTAAAGAGTATGAAATGGATTTACAACAATGTAAAAAGCATACAAACATAGAATTTGTATCAGTTAGCTGATTACCACGGGCTCCAGAATAGCTTTTTTTATTTTTTCTTCCCTCTTTACCTGTTTTACCCAGAGCAATTATTTCCACTGGAGGAGGAGTGCATTTTACCCATTAACTTTTCTACTATTTATCTCCCTTCTCTAGAAAGAAAGCTATAAAATATCAGCATTTTTGTCTGCTTTATTTAAAGCTGTATTTCTAGTACTTAGGAGGATGTCAGGCATGGGTTAGACAATCAATACCTATGGTTCAAAACAAATTGTGATAGGAAATATAATTATAATGAGTATGATTAGCAAGGAGCTTGAGTGTCTGTTTTTGTAATTGTTGAGCTTACCTTTTACTAGATTTGGCCCAGTCAGTAACTAGTGCCCGCATAAACAAGGGATCTTTAAAACATTTAACATAATATCTGTGCTGTCTAGATGCAGTTTAGAATCCCCTAGGGACCTTGTAAATTAAATAAACTCTCAAATCCTGGGATTAGCGATTCTGAGTCAATATTTACAAAACTTGTATTTTTTAAAGGTTGCCACATCATTCCTGTATCTGAGCCAAACATGAGGTCCTTGTTGACATATCATTCAGTATCCAAATGAGGCAAGAGAAAAGGAATGTAAGGACCCGTGAGTCAGATGAGGATTCACCTGTTACCTGTTGGAAGGGAATTATGAGTGTGTCAACTAACAGTACCTGATCTTTATTGAAAAGAGTTGTGCAAGTGAACTTTGTGTCACTTCGGTATTTCAAATTCATTATCACTTATTCTAGTGAAAGCATCCCTTCTATGTCACCTTCTACCAGGGATCTATTGTCCTTAGAACAAGAACAGAGGCTGTCCCTAGAAGCTTCAGTATAGTAATTGATGAGTCGTGTCTCTAGCAGAAGGGTAAAATTGCTTTCTCAGTTTCTACTGGTATGGTAGCAACAACTGCTTGAAGCATACTTCCACATAGCAACAGGAGGGATGTGATGCACCTTTCCTGTCAATCCTTCCCCAGTGGGTGTCAGGGAGTCCAGGGGAGATCTGATTACAAAGCGTTACTCAGTTTCCATCTTTTCTGCTGAGCAGTATCACCAAGGTTTCTGGTCAGAGGCAAACCCAGTGTTCCATCCTGTTGTCAAATAGCCTTCATCAGTTTACAGAGTATCCGCCATGGAGTAAGATGCGGCAGACACCCACCCTGGGCACTCGCTAGGGAGGTATTGGGAGCTGAGACGTGGAGTTGTGAGCTGAATGTGAAGTTCAAGGCTTGGTCAGAGTCTTGTCATGACAGCCTTGCAATTACCTGAATCTACTAAACCCTTTAAGTGGTGTATATGTAATGGCAATAACCTTACATTATTAAACATCATTATTAAGTATTAGTTTGGTACGTTGGAACTCAGTTATGACAAGTTCACCTTTGAAACTGGTATATCATCAGCTTGCCTTTATTTCTGACATAGCTCACTATTGTACACATACATACACACACATGACTCCACCTAACCAGCAAAGTACCTCAAAGCACTCCTCCATCTATGCTTTAGATTATAAAATAAATAAGCAAACAAGCAAGGAAACTCTTTTCTCAGTTTTATAACACATTTCCAAGTAATTTTAATCACTTTATGGGCAAACGCCCAAAATGAATCTGATAATATGGAATAAGTGACATCTCTTAATATCACTAGAGTTTTAAGCATAAATAAGTAACCATTTGACTTCTCAGGTTTCATTCTTATAGGTTCAATTCATCAGAGACTTTTGCTATTTTTTTTTAAGATTGGACTTTGTTCAAACCAGCCAAAATGTCTTAAAGATTCTTGAAGATGAAAGTTGTTAAAATGCAGTTTTTATGGTGGACCTCAGGGGCATGAAGTCAACAGCCTTCATGGAATGCTCCAAGAAACTCTTCAGATCTTCAAAAAATACTCTCCACCCATGGCTATTGTGTGTGCTGTTCTCTGATTATTTTTGTGAAGTTTCCTCATACTGAAAGACCCAAGCGGTCTCCTGAACCCTCTCCTCCGTCCTAGGATGGGCGAGAGCCCAATCACACGCAGGAGACGCGTCTCGATGCAATCGCAGAGGTTTTATTCAGAAACCAGCGCTGGGACCCAACTCAGAAGAGTTGAGTCCCGAGCAAGAAATTCAGGCAAACTTTATAGTCAAAAAATGCATAGTCACACAAGCGCGGGCATTTTCAAGGGCGGGAAGTATGCACATACATGATTGGATTATTTAAACTTTTAAACATAGCAAACCTATAGAATTTAAACATTTATCAAAAAACAGGAGGCATATCTTATAACGTCCTGCTTTTCCTCCTGGCCGGTCTAAGCTGCTAATTAGGTTATCCGGGCCATCTGGTTTTCACTTGGCCTCTTCGGCCTCCCTATGGCTAATCAGGGCCTATACCAGTCTCCCGGGCCTGGTCTTTCCGGGGGGGTTATCAGTATTGTGGGGTTTCCAGAGTGGGTGGGGGTCCCCGCTCAGGCTTTTCCCCAGAGGGTGAGGCCGGCAAGCTTCAATTTATCAGACCCTGCAGGGTGCCAGTGTGAGGCCTACAGCAACTTACTTGGAAACTTATTTCACTAAGAGGCAAACTCACACTACTGTTATTTCTGGCTACCTAAAATTATTCTTTCAATACCAGAGGAACGATTGTTCCAGGTATGATTCATTCCAGTATGTCTTGTTCTTTGCTAATTTCATTCCAAGGTACAGCTAGAAGAAGTCCTTGGACATACAACCTCTTTAGTATATTGTGGTAAGACTGGACTCCACAAAGGTTAAATGACTAGCTCAAGGTTATTTCTGGCAGAGAGATTTTGAGCTTTCCTGAAGAGCACAGCTTCCTATCAAGTATCTGCCCTGGGAGGTGGCCCCAGGCAAAATTGCTAAATTGAAGGAGTTAGACTCCTCCAAGAGGCTTCTGGTTCCCAAGGCAACCACCACAAGTGACCCGAACTGGGGCTTGCCTGGGGCCCCCACCGGGAGGGAGGGAAGGAGTTCTCTCCTCCAAGGCCCCTCTTCTCCCTCTTGGTATCTATTTTAATTCATCTCTTATGGTCACAGGAATAGAAACTCTTTTAATAACCTTGTGGGGGGGGGAGGTCCCATGTGAACCCAACACATCTTGAGGCTGTGCATTCTGTTCCTTTCTTGATGTTACTGGTGCTTTGGAGAAATCATCTGCTGCAGTCACTTCCAGCCCAGAGTCTGGGGTCAGCTGTGTGGTCATAGTCCTCAGCTTGGAGAGGGCAAACTACTGAACTAATCCAAACTTTAGTTCTTCCTTATTGACATAAGCAATGATGATGGAACGCTATTCATAAATGATGAGAAATAAAGCATCTGAAACATGAGCACTTAACACCTGCCATTTTTATTATTACCAGTCATTGTTCAGACTCTCCACCTGCTCTGTATAAATCCGGTGCTTCGCAGCGCTGGCTCATTCCTCAGTTCCACTTCTCCAGTCTTTGTTCGGCTCCTGATGCTGAGTCTTATTCCTAATTTCTGTCAACAGATCTTTGCAGCTTTAGCATTTGTTCCCAACGTTGGTATCATTTTCCTAATCCTATCTTTGATTCCCAAGAGCTGAGATCCAATCAGCCCTGCATGCTAGTTGCACTGGGTTAAATGTTTCTCCCTGGTTATCCGCTTCCTCCATCTCTTCCCTTCACAGGAAAGGACTCTTTCTATGGAAAGACAGAATGCAAACTGGTCATTGCTGGCAAGGGAGAGTGGGAGTATGGAAGAACTGCGTGGTGGGTAGGCAGCTTTGCTTTGGAGTGATGGAAACATTTTAGAACTACATAGAAGCAGTAGCAGCTCAGTGTTATGGGTGTAACAAATGACACCAA
>PVLC010032080.1:0-18399 GCA_004027655.1 Graphiurus murinus | reverse complement strand
ACAAACAAAAAAGGAGCCAATACAGACTCCAAAGTCCTTTCTCATTGCCAAGTGTGTCTGTACCACATGTGTGGTGTCTTGCTCCAGCTGCAGACACATCTGCTAGTGCTTTTTTTGGCATCATAGAAGATATCCCAATAGGATTTCTCCAAAATAGCAATCTGTCAGTGTAAATGTTTACAAGAGCCATTTTTTTTTTGTAATAAGGCTAACAAACCATTTATACAAATAAACATTTTATTGAAGTTAAAAGGAAAACTTATTTGGAAATATTTCAAACCATATGTAAAATATAAAGGAAAGTATAAAAAGCATTACTCCCTACTCCTATTTTTAGCAGTAGTGATTTTTTTTTTTTTTTTTGCCATATTTGCATCAGATTTTCGAAGCATTAAAAGATGGCAAAGATAGTTGAGTTCCATTGAATTCTCTTACCTAATCTCATTTTCTTCTTTCTCACCATGGTGGTAACGTGGACTATCAATTCAGAGTTTGTAATTTTTCTATACATTTCTCTGTATACTTATTCATAAGCATTACCTGTTATTCTTTGGTACATGCAGTTTATTTATATAGCTGAAATTATATACCATATATATATATATATATGTGTGTATATATATACATACATATATATATATATGTGCATGTACCAAACTTTTAAGAATGTTACAGGAAATATCAATCATTATGGATAAAAATATTATAGCATGCAAATTTCTGTTTATAATTTTAAGACTTTTGCATATATATATGGACACACACATACAAAGACATGCACAATTTTCCAAATTCTTATCAAAAGGGCATGAGTGTGCCTTGTTTTCCATATCTTTACCAAAAATTATATTGTCAACCTTTCAACATTTGCCAGTTCAGTGGATATAAGATGATGACAGTTGTTACAGCAATTTATTGTTCTTAGAGAATTAGTAAAGTTGAAAAATTTTCAACTTATTAAACTTTCTGATTTTCTCTTCTCTTAAGTGTTAATTAACTTTGTCTTTTTATGTGTGGATGTTCAGTAGACAATCAAAAACCTACAGAAAAAGAGTTGATTCAGTCACCTTCTTTTGTTCTTGACTTTGATGAGGTTGTTTTTGAAGCGAACGATTAAGTTTAACATTTGATTTTGTTTTTCTAAAACACTTTTTAAAATCAAGTTAAAGAAATTTCTAAATGTACTTCCTAAGTTTCTTTTATTCAAGGATGAATTTTGAATGCAGTATTTTCAATTGCTTTTCCTTCATTGTGATGATTATTTTATTATTTAATCCTTGAATCTTACAAAATGAATTTGAGCATTTTTCTGATATTAAACTCTCTAACTAGGTCTACTAATATTTTACATAAAATTTTCTTCTTTTATGTGAGATTAGCCTTTAGATTTTGTACTATTCTGGACTAAAGAAGGTATTTATCAAGGTTTAATGTCCTCTTAAAAAGAGTATAGCTATTCTTCTTGTGTATTTTGTAAAATGATTAATATACCTTTAGAAGTAATCTGGAACATTTGATGGCAGTCATTGCTTAGTATTTGATTTTTTTTCCAGAATTTTTCTATGAGAATACATAGAACTATGAGGTAGTCAGTCTAAAACCTATGAATATTATTTATATCAAATTAAATGGCAAGATAGCCTCTTCAATCCTGAAATAGAAGTGAGTGGTTATACCACTGTGTGTAGACAAGGGGAAGTAGAAAAACAAAAAACAGAATGAAGCAAAACCTAAAGAAAAGAGAAAACCCATATAGCCAAGATTCCAGTATTGGTTGTAATGCACATTGTGGTAATTTGGGAATGGAAGTTGAAACTTGGTTTTGCCCAAATGAATTATAATCTAATATAAGCAGCCAACATTAAATTCTAATACGCTTTAAACTTATGCAAACCAGGTGACTGAAACAGATGTATCAGGGTTGACTTTCAGGACAGGATTAAAAACGGAAGGAAATTTTCTGGGAGTGGAGACATAAACAATAGGACAATAGAGTTGATGGAACAAGAAGATCTAGTTAAAGTAGAGAAGATAACAAAGCCAAAAAAACTGAAAAGTAAGAGCTATACTGTTATGCACAAACCCAGGATGCCCCGCCAAGAGACAATCCCCTCACACAGAATAATGCAATAGCAAGAAAGAAGTTTATTAAGAGCTCGAGCCAGCTCCTGAGTCTCATCCAAAGCAGTGGAGTCTCAACAGGGACTCCAACTCTGGCTTTTTTCAACCTTTTATAGTGGGGGTTTACACAAGTGGGAATCTTTCCAGTGTGCATGGAGGAAAAAGCAACAAAGAACAACTAATTGTTGCACTGGGATTGGTGAAATCTTGTTGCCAGGGCAGAGAGAGACTATGGGGACCATAAGGATTGGCTGGTTCCTTGAGAAGGGATAAGGGTGTATTGGGATTGGTTTGGCCCATTCGGGCGGGATCTAGGGATTGGAATCCTTGGGTAATTGGTCAAAGACATCTGGTAGGCTTGGGGACTCTTACCTTGTTCTCTGATTAGCTTCAGGGCCCTTTTGCCTGTGAAAAAATGAAACAGCCCAGGCCTGCTAATCTTTTACCCAACTTTTCAGACTATTATGGCAGTGCCCTACAATATGTTTTTGAGCCCTTCACAAACAGCAGTTCTTGGATGGAGGTGGAGGAGTGCAGGGGTTGTTTTAAAAAAAAAAAAAAAGTCTTGTAAAATGTAACCTTCCATATAAGGCAAAGGGAAGCCATTTTGTACATCAAGAAAGAAACTAAAGACCAACGTAAAGGAACAAATAAATGCTAGAAGTATTTCAAGAAGACATGCCTAAAATTAAAAAAAAAATCAGAATACAGAAACTACATATTGTAAAAAAAAATAGTATATTTAGTATTACAAGCCATACTGTAGTAAAACAAACTATCTTTGAAAAAAAAAAAAAGGAGGAAAAATTTATTTGATCATCTCTGCAAATCATGATCTTTAGTATAGGAAAATAAAGATGTTAAAGAAGCAAGAGGTGAAGTAAAATCTCCATAGTCCTAAATTGGAGTTAGAAATATCAGTGTGAATTCAAGTAGCCACTTTATCTTTAAATATCCTAACTGTGGCTAATCAAGGACTGAAAACAAAGATCAGCCTTTTATTAACTTCTCCTGCATCCAGTCTGTGACCTTGATTTTAATTCCTAACTGAAAGGAAACACGGCTTTCTGGATTTTAGAGCTCCAGCAGGGAATGTACAACATAAATCTGTAAAATTTTTGCCATATGAAATACCATAGAGGCTATTGGTTGAATCTGGGAGTGCAGATTTATCTTTCAAATAATGATTTTGTTTTCTTTGGCTATATACCCACAAGTGAGATTACTGGATTATATATGTGAGTTCTCTTAAAATTTTAAGGATCCTCCATGGTATTTTAATAGATTAATTTTTATTCCCAGCCACATTTTACAAAGGTTTGCTTTCCTCCATAGTCTAGGCAGCATTTTATCTTCTGTCTTTTGGATAATTAGCTATTCCAACAGGTATGAGATGTCTCATTGTAGTCTGGATTTTTATTTCCCTGGTAGTTAGCAATGTTGAACTTTTATTTATATATCTGTTGCCATTTGTGTGTTTTATTATGAGAAATATCTGCACATGTCCTTGGTCCGCTTTTTCATGAGGTTATTTATTTTCTTGACATTAAGTTTGGGTTCTTTACACATTTTGGATGTAAAGAAAGCTTTATGAAAGTATGATTCAAAAGTGCTTGTCCTAATCTGTAGGTTGTCTCTTCACTCATTTGATGATATCTTTTGCTTATATTGAGGCTTTTTAGATTTATGCAACCCCATTACCCTGTTTCCTTTCTGTTACCTGCCTTGAGGATCCTGTTCCAAAACTGTTGTGACCAATGTCAAGAGACTTTATCTTTTATCTAAGTAGTATTTCAGTTTCAGTTCTTAAGTTTGAATCTAATCTGTTTTGAGTCAAGATTTGTATGTGGGTCTAATTTCATTTTATTATATGTGTATATCCACTTCCTTTTTTATTGTTTATATTTGGTGCATTATAATCTCACATAATAATGTAGTTCATAGTACTAGTGGCATGCATTCACACAGTTCTTGGTGAGTTTTCCCATTTTTCTAAACATTTATTGAGGATGCCCTTTTCCCCAATTGTATGTTCCTGGCAACTTGGTTGCAGAACGGTAGACTTTTAGTGAGCAGATTTATTTCTGAGTGTCTGTATTCTCTTTCATAATCCATGTGTCTGGATTTCTGCCAATATAATATTGTTTTTATTAGTAAAACAGGTGAATGGATAAATAATTTTATAGTATATTTTGAAATCAAGTAGTGTTGTATTTATAACTTTGTTCTTGTTAAAGATTGCTTTGGCTATTTTGGGTCATTTGTAGTTCCAAATGAATTTTAGGGCTTGTTTTTGCTATTTCTGAAATTTGATAGGTATTGTGTTAAATTTGTGGAATACTTTGGGCAATGTGAACATTTTTAAACTGTCCATGAATACAGAACATCTTATTTTTTTGTGAGTCTTCGGATTCCTTTATAAATATTTTATAGTTTTCATCGTAGGAAATTTCTGCCTCTTTGTAATGAAATTATGCCTATATATTGTGTTACTGGATGTTATTATAAATGGGATTGTAGTCTGAATTTTTTTCTCTAGTTTGTTCTTAGTATATAGAAACAACTGATTTTTCCATGTTCACTCTGTATCTGGTAATTTCACTTAACTCATTTAATAGTTTTATAGAGGAATCTATAAGGTTCTTCCTGTATAAGACCATTTCATCTGCAAACAAAGAAAATTTTATATTTTCTTTTGAATTTGAATACCTTTCCTTTTTTGTACCTAATTACTCTGGCTAGGACTTCTAGTAACAAATAGAAGCAACAGCTGGGCTTGGTGGCACACACTTGTAATCCCAGTACTTGGGAGACTGAGACAGGAGGATCACAGATTCATGACCAGCTTCAGCTACTTAGTGAGGTCCTCTACAACTTAGTGAGATCCTGTTTCAAAACAGAAAGTAAAATAGGGCTAGGAGTGTAGCTAGAAGACAGAATATCCCTGGGTTCACCCCTCAGTACTGAAAAAAAAAAAAAAAATTGAAGCAGCAGCAATGGAAATCATTGTTTCTTCTGCAGCTATTGAGATGAGCATATGATTTTATCATCAATCCTGTTAATGTGTCATAACACATACATTGATTTGCATATGTTGAAACATGATATGAGATAAACATAAATAAAAATGAATAAATATATAAATAAATTTATTGGGAATAGATCTAATCTGACCATGGAGCATAATCCTTTTAATGTACTGCTATTTTGACTTTGCTAGTACTTTGTTGAAGATTTTTTGTACCTATTTTTTTTTTTTTTTTGCGGTACTGGGGATTGAACTCAGGGGCATTCTACCTCCTAGCTATACCCCCAGCCCTGTTTTTTTCATTCTTTATTTTGAAACCGAGTCTCACTAAGTTGCGGAGTGCCTCACTAGGTAGCTGAGGCTGGCCACGAACCCGGATCCTCTGGTCTCAGACTCCCAAATGCTGGGATTACAAGCGTGCGCCACCACGCCCAGCTGTACTTATTTTTTAAAATCAGGAATAAACCAATATATTTTTACAGTGTCCTTGTCTGACTTTGATATCATGGTAAGGTTAACTTTGAAAAATTAAAGTGATTCCTCCTCTTCAAATTTTTGGGATATTTTGAGAAGGATTTGCATTTATTCTCTTTTAGATTTTGGTAAAATTCTCCATTGAAGTCATGGCCCTAAGATCTTCACTGGGAGGTTTTTGTTTTGTTTGATTTCTGGTTGAGTCTCCTTTATCTGTTATTGGTCTGCTAATATTTATTCTTTCTTTATGATTCAGTCTTGATAGATTATATGTCACTAGGAATTTATTAATTTTTTCTAGGTCACCCGATTGGTTAGTGTATAATTGTATTTAGTAATCTATTCTTCAGATTCTTTGTATTTCTGTGGTTTTATTTGTTATGTCTCTTTCATTTAAAATGTTGAACCAGGCGTTGGTGGCACATGCTCAGCCTTAGCAATTTAGGCCCTCACCAATCTAGTAATATATTGTTTCAAAATAAAAAAAAATAAGTAGGGCTTGGAGTGTAGCTCAGAAGTAGAATGCCCCTGTATTCCATCTCCAATACCACACAAAAAATGTGAGTTTTAGGATAGCTAGTTTTGTTGATTTTATCTTTTTTAAAATCTACTCTTAGTTTCATTGATCTTTTATTGAAAGTTTTGCCTTGAAGCCCCTTGTTGTTGTTTTGATTTTATCCATTCACTGTCCTTTGATTGTAGTATTTAATCAATTTACATGTAGATTAATTATTGATAGGTGAGGACATGCATTAGCCATCTTATTTTCTGACTCTCCTGTCATTTCGTTGTTGTATTCTTGCCTTACCACCTACTTGGTTTCCTTCAGGATTTGAAGGGACCATGGAGGAATTTGTTCTTGCAGTGTATATTTTGATCCCTTTCTCTTTAATATTTTTGTGTTTACTATAGGTTTTCTTCTTTCTGGTTACAAAGAGTCTTGCAGAAAACATTTTAGAGTCAGTCTATTTTAAGTTGTTAGCAAACTAACATCAACTGCAAGGAAAAACTGTATACCCTTTAACTGATTCTTTCACATTTTATGTTATTGTTGTCACAATTTACATCTTTTATGTATAATGCGTTCACTAAAACTATTGTAGCTATAATTATTTTTATTAGTTTTGTATCTTAACTTTAATGGTAGAGCTGAAAGTTATTTATGAACCAGTCTCAAAGAATCATTAGAATTGAAGTCAGACTATATGCTTAACATTACAGTGAGTTTTATACATTCATAAGTTTTCATGGTGTTAATGGCCTTTCATTTTAAAAACTCGAAGAACAACTTTAAGCACTTCTTGGAAGGCATTCTAGTGGTGACAGACATTCTCTTATTTGTTTTGGAAAGTCTTTATCTCTCCTCTATTTCTGAAGCTTCAAGTACATAGATCTGGCGTGAGTACACACCTGGAGACTGGATGTACTCAGTTGTTCTTGGAGCTTGTGCATTTGTAGGTAGACATGCCACCTGGATCTTGAGGAGGAAACTTGATCCCTGGTCTCATAAGCTGACCTAGAACTGTGGTAGGCCATACACCTGGGTGCCTGGATGCTGGCCTTAAACTGGGTAATGGCTGGCACTTGGCTTCAAGAGGTAGGCCTGGTCCTGTGTCACAGAAACTCAGGTTCACTAGGGAAGATTTAGGCTTGGATCTATGTGTGTGAGCCTGGAATCTAGGTTTGCAAATCTAAGCCTGAAACCTGAGGGCAATGGGGATTAACCTGGGTCCTGGGTCCACATGTGTTAACAACATGAGTCTTCAGGAGTGGGCCTAGAACCCAGATGTACTAAACCTTTCCTTTATTGTTTGGCTAGAGGTATAATATAATGTCCTAGTCTTCTAGTTCTACCTGCAATTTTTGAGACAGTTTCTTTTGTTTATTTTTTCCTCTGATTCTTTGTAACATTTTCTTACTTCTTGACATCTAGAAATTTCTCTTTTATTATATAATGGCCATTACATATGTTATATTATTGAGTTCCTAGATGTTTTTGTACTGTTTTCTGTCATGTTGAGTTTGTTTTTGTTTTTGTTTTTTCTTAGCAGGGTGTTAATTCATGTGCAGGTCAATTTGTTTCCTTTGAGTCTTGTTTTAAGTTTTGTTACAGTGGGTATAGAATAGCCTTAACTCTTAAGCTAGTTTGGACTTACTTCAGAGCTATTACTTTCTGTTATTATAATTACTTTCTGTAATTCTCTGTGGAAAACCCTTGGTGTTTATGGTTTTATAATCTGGTTGGTTGGAACTTGGTTGTCAGCAGGCTTTCTTTACCGCATGGCAGGTATCATTCTAAAATGACCCCAAAAGATTCTGGCAAGCCAACCACTTCTTCAGCATGCCATCAAAGAGTAAATTAGATAACACTGTGATGGATTTTACAGATGAAATGGAAGTCTTAATTTGCTCTATCTTAAGATATTGAAATTATCCAGGTAGGCTTACTTACATATGAGTCTTTAAAAAATTATCCATATTATGAACTGCCTAAGAAGATCACACTGTAAGGAACTGTGAATGTCTTCTAGCAACTAGGAGTTGTCAATGACTTACAGATAGGAAAAAATAAGGGAGTGAGGCTTTGTCCTACATCTACAAAAAAAAAAAAAAAAAATACCTTTGTCAACAAAAAGGGAGTGTGACAGAAGACTCGTATTCTACAAAAAACCCAAACCATGAGTCTCAACTTAACTTCAAAGTTATGAGACCCTGAAAGTAGAATCCAATTCTGTCATACCCATATATCTGATCCATAGAAATTTTCAGAGTTTTTTTGGTTGCTAACAGTTTGGTAATTTGTTATGTAAATGTATTTAATTAATATTTAGTCAAAACAGTAAACTAGTATACTGGTAGTTGTTATTTGCTGGACCTTGGGCAGTTTTCCCCTGTATGCTATAGTTCAATATTTATCCAAAGATTCAAAGGAACACAAGAAGATTAGTGGAACACTTTTATGTGTGTAGGTATATCTTCTGGATATTATGCACTGCATATTTTAGCTGCTTGTATTATTTATTTATTTATTTATTTTTATCATTGCTGTAACCAAATAACCTAACAAGAACAATCTAGAAGAAGAAAGGTATATTTGGATTAGTTTCAGAGGTTCAGTCCATGTTCGGCTGACTCCAAGGTAGAAACATGGCAGGAGCACTTAGTGAAGTTACAGCTAATCAGCTGATGGCAACCAGGAAAGGGGAAAGAGTAAGAGACCAGGGATAGATATTGTCACCAAGGCCACACTCTCAATGACTTACCTCTTCCAGTTACATCCTGTCTTCCTACAGCTACTACCCAATAAGTCCATTCAAATTATTACTCCACAGATGGATTTACCCATCAATGAGGTCAGATCCCTGATTCAGTTATTTTACCTCTGGATATTTCTGCACTGCCAACACATGAGCTTTTCAGGACGAGATTCCATACCCAGACCCTAACACGGCATTAGCCACCAGGAATCTTAGATGTTTCAGGCCAGCAACAGTGTCACTCATTGGATAGATTCTCCCTACCAACCTTGGAATCAGATAAACAAACGCTTCTGGGTGGAAAAGCCTGTGTTATAGTTTGGATTTCAAATGTCCTTCCAAAGCTCATGTGTTGAAAACATGTCTGCAATGCAGCAAGATTCAGAGATGAGGCACTGCTAGAGGAGGTGGGCTATTGGGGATGAAGTATTGGGAACTATAGATGTTCATGGAGTCACTCAATGCGTCGCTCTGTTCCCTCTCTCTGTTTCTGTCTTTTCTTTCAACCTCTATTACTTGAGAGAGAGAAAGAGAGGGAGATCCCTTGACCACATGTCCTGCATGGTTTCTGTCTTGGATGAGGCCATAAGACATGATAAAAATTTGAATTTAAGTAAAAAATTGCTTAATTGTCCTGTTGCCAAACCAAGGTGGGTCAGAGCTACTTCTAAGGGATACAAAGGGAAGAAAGGCTTTTATATCATGAAGATAGAAGTAAACCAAAAGAAATATTTGGTAGGCGACAGTTTCCTTGTTTGATCGATCCTTCTGGAAAGTCTTGAGTTTTATAATTAAATTATAGTAGCGCTTCTGATTGGTTAGCCGCATATTTAATTTTGCTTTAATAAAGATATTTACCAATAAAAACCCTCTCAAGATTAGTTTTGCTTATATTTGCGAATCAAGCAAGATTAAGGCTCTCCACTCATGAATTGGTCATGAGTAGTTTCCATTTTTACTGAAATATGTTGTTTAAATGCTTCATAAGCTTTTAGTTATTTATGGAAGATGATTTAATTTAATATTTATGTCATGTGTCTCAAATCTGAACCTAAAATATTCTTAAGGTTTAATCATTTTTCTATATAATACAACCCCTCCTGAGTAGTATTTATATAATTTTGAAATATTATTTTTGATTGATCTATACCAGTTGGGAAACTTTGGATTAGAATGATTTTTTAGTGATTGCTTTAGAATCTTTAGGATATTTGCTGATCAATAATGTTTTCTAAGAAAATCCAGTCATTACATGCTTATGTCTTTACCTTTCCACAGCATCCTTATCAAAAACTCTCTTCCTGTCTTACTATCTAAGTATTTTTCTTCTTTTTTTTTCCTTCAAAATAATGAATGCTTAAGTAAGTTCCTAAGCACTTTTATTGTTACATTATGTCAAAATTTCTGATTTCAACACTTTTGTATCTTATTCTTTCCCTTGGTACTTTTCTTTGATAGGATTTTTTTAGGCAGGTTTTGTGGGTGGTCACATCTCCAGTTATTTTGTGTGTCTGCAGCTAGAAATCATGTTTGTTGTGCTCACTTTTGAAAAGTATTATCCTTAGATATAAAATTATATGTTAGAGTCATTTTTGTAGCAGTGTGAAGATATTGCTCCATTCACTTTTGACATCTATTATTGCAAATGAAACGTCCACTGTCAGTGGGTCACTCCTTTATTGTTAAACTGTCTTTTTTTGCTAGTAGCTTTTATGGCTTATTTTATTCTTAATGTACAATGTTACTATTATGTTGTATATAGGTACAGACATATTTGTTTGTTCCATTCATTATTTTGAAATGTACATTTTGTTAGAGATACTTCTTCCCTTTCAGTCTATCTTAATGTTTTAAATGAATGATGAGAATTTTCAGTGCATTCTCCATAGCCCTTAATTTTTCACATTCTGTATCTTAACCTTTCTGTATGGATTAATTCCTCTTACTCTTTTAAGTTTAGCAGTTTTCTGATGACTCTATTCAAGCTAAAGATTGACAAAGACATTATTGGAAAATGTTTTATCATCAGTGGCATATATCTTATGCCATGATGTTCAATCGTACTTCATATTAATGGGACATTTGCATTCATACTTTTATGCTACATTTAAATGTTATTTCATACATTTATCATCAAAGATTTTAACTAAGCAAAAATATTACTAGACTATATGTTGGAGGGATTGACATCATCTTGTATTCTTATTCAAAAATTTAAAATTATTAGCAATTTTCTCTAATAGCAAAGTTTTCTTAAAATCTTAGTGTTTTAGGAAATTACCTTCTTTTTATTAATACATAAAAAGAAGTTTTTCAATAAAACATACTTATTTCATGCATATAAGTTTCAATAAGTTGGAGCTTCATCATTCTATGGGAACATTATCTGAATTTTTTTTTTTTTTTATCGTAGTAATTCGTGCACTGTAGCATACATCTATGTTAAGTACAAGATGTTAACAACAGATTTGCACACAATTCTCATTTGACCCCTTCCCCAATTCCCACCCCATTTCCTTGCCCTCCCTCCCCCTCAGGTTCAGTTCAGTGTGTGACCTTGATATGATTGTGTAAGTACATCATGCGCCTTAGGGTGTCCCTCTGCCCCATGCATCCACTACAATTAAATCAACTTCTTTGCTTATTGAGGATCTCTCCTTTTCATCTGGAGACCCTCCTATGCCCCATCTTTTCTCTAGTATCCGCATATTAGGGAGAACATATGATTCTTTACTCTTTGTGACTGGCTAATCTCACTTAACATAAAGTTTTCCAGTTGCATCCATTTCCCTGCAAAGAACATGATTTTGTTCTTCTTTATGGCTGAGTAAAATTCCATTGTGTACATATCCCATAGTTTTGTAATCCATTCATCTGTGGATGGACATCTTGGCTGCTTCCATAGTTTGGCTATTGTGAATTGTGCAGCTATAAACATAGATACACATGCATCGGTCTGATAGTTTGGTTTCCATTCTTTTGGGTATATACCCAGTAGTGGTATTGCTGGGTCATATAGGTTTAATATCTAGGATATACAAAGAACTCAAGAAAATCGTAACTAAGAAAGCAAATAACCCAATCAATAAATGGGCAAAGGGTCTAAATAGACACTTCACAAAAGAAGAAATACAAATGGCCAATAAATGTATGAGGAAATGTTCCACATCATTGGCAATAAGGGAGATGCAAATCAAAACTACCCTGAGATTTCACCTAACTCTAGTCAGAATGGCAATCATAAAAAACACGAACAATAACACCTGATGGTGAGGATGTGGAGAAGTGGGAACCCTAATACATTGTTGGTGGGATTGCAGACTTGTGCAACCACTGTGGAAAACAGTATGGAGGACCCTCAAATGAATGGGAGTGAACCTACATTATCTGATTTTTTGAAAGTAAAATGCATGGGATAAATAATTGAATAGTCCTTTTAAGTTCAAAGTCTATAGCTAGAAGTGCTGGGTTCATACCTGTGTTCTGCCATTTCTTAGCTGTGTGATCTACAGTAGGATCTTTAAATTATCTGTGTTCCTGTTTCTTGATGGAGAAAAGAGAGATAACAATGGTACCTAAGTTCTTACAAGCTCTTTAAAAACACTAAACAAGACAGTATAATCAAAGTGTTTAAAACAGTGTTTTACAAAGCTCTTTTTATTCATTAAATTGCAAAGAATGGTTATCAGGCAGACTAGAGAAAGGAGTGCTAAGAAATTTCTTCCATTTGTTATAGTTTTTTTCTGCTACTATTTTCATTGAATACATAAACTAAAAAAAAATCCACAAAAACATGAAAAAATCAAGTGCATTCAGTGATTTCTAAAGGATAATGTTATGATTCAATGAATATTTTTCACCTAGAGGTGACATAAAGACCTTTTTTCTCCAGAAAATCTCCCTGATTATACCAATAAATAAAATGACATTAAGCAACTATTTAACTTTAGTCTGAGTACACATTCTCCCACCAAAAACCAAAACAACCCCCCCAACCGTAATTAGAAAATGCAATCAATTTTCTATTCGTTTAAGGTGAGATATCAGATTCTTTTAAAAAGTGATTGGATCTTTAAGAATTCCTGGATAAATTAGCTGATTTCAGAAATTAATAGAACAATTATCATAAGGCAAATTAAGGCTTTCCTGAGAGTAGTGAGCAAAAACACAAAAAGAGCCAGGCATGGTGATACATGTCTGTAATCCCATACATAGGAGTGGAAGGCTGAGAGAGAAGGATCGTAGGTTTGCGACCTGCACCTGGTAACACAGCAAGACCTTTTTTCAAAATAAAAACAAGTAAATGAATAAATAAAAGAAGCTAGGGAGCCAGGCATGGTGGCACACGCTTGTAATCCCAGCATTTGGGAGGCTGAGACTCGAGGATCTGGGTTCGAGGCCAGCCTCAGCTGCTTAGTAAGGCTCTCCACAACTTAGTGAGACTCTGTTTCAAAATAAAAATAAAAACTAGGTCTGAGGCTGTAGCTTGGAGGTAGAATGCCCCGAGGTTCCATCCCCAGTACTGCAAAAAAAAAAAAAAAAAAGAAGCTAGGGTTGTATTTCATTAGTACAATTAGTACAGTATCCTAGGTTCAACACACACACACACACACACACACACACACACACACACGTTCACAAAAGAAAAATATATTGGTGATATCAAAAAAGAATAGGAGGCAACAATAATAGGGCCAAGATCGCTGGATTTATATCCACTTTCTGCACTTTTCTGACTGTATGATCTAATTTGTTGAAATTTATTATTTTTTTATTGACAATTATTTTTTTTATTTATTTTTTATTATTCATACAATGTAAGCAGACATCTTTGTTAGGTACAAATTGAAAATGACATATGTGCCCACATTTCTCATTTGACCCCTTCCCCCAATTCCCACCCTGCTCCCTCGCCCTCCCTCCCTCTCAGGTTCAATTTAGTGAGTAACCTTGATGTACATTAGGGTATCCCCGCCCCCTCGTCAAACCCTTTCAATTAAATCAACTTCATTGTTTATCGAAGGTCTCTCCTTTTCCATCTGAAGACCCTCTTATGCCCCATCTTCTCCTTAGCATCCACATATTAGGGAGAACATGTGCTTCCTTACTCTTTGTGACTGGCTAATCTCACTTAACATAAAGTTGTATCCATTTCCCTGCAAATAACATGATTTTGTTCTTCTTTATGGCTGAGTAAAATTCCATTGTGTACATATCCCACAATTTTGTAATCCATTCATCTGTTGATGGACATCTTGGCTGCTTCCATAGTTTGACTATTGTGAATTGTGCAGCTATAAACCTAGATACATATACCTTGGTCTGATAGTTTGGTTTCTGTTCTTTTGGGTAGATACCCAGAAGTGGTATTGCTGGATCATATGGTAGGCTCATTCCCATTTGTCTGAGGATCCTCCATACTGTTTTCCAAAGTGGTTGCACTAGTTTGCAGTCCTACCAACAATGTATTAGAGTTCCCACTTCTCCACATTCTCGCCAGCAGTTGTTGTTGCTCGTGTTTTTGATGATTGCCATTCTGATTGGAGTTAGGTGAAATCTCAAGGTGGTTTTGATTTGCATCTCTCTGATTACTAGTGATGTGGAACCTTTCCTCATACATTTATTGGCCATTTGTATTTCTTCTGCTGTGAAGTGTCTATTTAGATCCTTTGCCCATTTTTTAATTGGGTTATTTGTTTTCTTGGCTGTGATTTTCTTGAGTTCTTTGTATATCCTAGATAATAGACCTCTATCTGAAGAGTAACTGGCAAAAATCTTCTCCCACTCTGTAGGCTCTCTGTTGAGGTTCTTGACAGTTTCCTTTGCTGCACAGAAGCTCCTCAGTTTAATGCAATCCCATGTATTGATCTTCCTTTGAGTTGCTTGTGCTTTGGAGGTCTTGTTGAGAAAGTTTTTACTTGTGCCTATGTGTTGAAGTGTTGGTCCTATGCCCTCTTCAAGGATGCAAGGCTGGTTCAACATATGAAAAACAATCCATGTAATTCACCACATAAACAAACTTAAAGACAAAAACCACATGATCATATCAATTGATGCTGAAAAAACATTTGACAAGATCCAACACCCATTCATGCTAAAAGCACTTCAGAGAATTGGAATAGAAGGAACGTACCTCAACATCATAAAGGCAATATACAGTAGGTCCACAGCCAATATCATATTAAATGGAGAGAAACTGTAAGAGTTCCCACTAAAAACAGGAACAAAACAAGGATGTCCATTATCACCTCTTCTGTTCAATATAGTACTTGAGACTCTAGCTAGAGCAATAAGGCAAGAGAAGGAAACCAAAGGGGTAAAAATAGGGAAAGAAGAACTAAAACTATCCCTCTTTGCAGATGACATGATATTATACCTAGAAGACCCAACAAAGTCAGGCAAAAAACTTATAGAACTGATCAACGAATTCAGCAAAGTGTCTGGATACAAAATCAATCCTAAAATATCAGAAGCTTTTCTGTATGCCAACCATAAATCCACTGAAAAAGAAATCCAGAAAACAATTCCACTGACAATAGCACCCCCAAAAATAAAATACTTAGGGATAAACCTAACCAAAGAGGTAAAAGACCTCTATAAGGAAAACTATAAAAAGTTAAAGAAAGAAATCGATGAAGACCTTAGAAGATGGAAGGACATACCATGCTCTTGGATAGGCAGAATAAATATCATCAAAATGGCCATCCTCCCAAAACTGATTTACAGATTCAATGCAATACCCATGAAATTATCAAGGGTACTCTTCACAGACATAGAAAAATCAGTCCTTAAATTCATCTGGAAAAACAAAAAGCCCAGGATAGACAAAGTAGTTCTTAGCAACAAGAACCATGCAGGAGGTATCACAATACCTGACTTCAAACTCCACTACAAAGCCACAGTAATAAAAACAGCATGGTATTGGCACAAAAACAGACACATAGATCAATGGAGCAGAATAGAAGACTCAGAAACAGACCCACAGGTTTACAGTCAACTGATTTTTGACAAAGGAGCCAAAAACATACACTGGAAAAAAGATAGCCTCTTTAACAAATGGTGTTGGCAAAACTGGTTAACCATATGTAGGAAAATGGAAATAAACCTCACTTTCTCACCCTGCACAAGAGTCAACTCAAGGTGGATCAAAGACCTGGAAGTTAGGTCGGAGACCTTGCAGCTAATTTGTTGAAATTTATACACATAAAAAAACCATATGTTTTCTTGGGAAATTGCATTCATGTTATGTCTTTATCTTCAGCTTATGTTTTGCAATGTCTTATGGAGATCACCCCCCCCCAAAAAAAGCACTATCCAGGTCTTCCTTGGGTATATTGTGTTCACTTCCTGACCACCACAATCAACTGAATGTTGTGATGAAGTGAACCAAGCAAGTTTTTTTTTTTCCTTCTCTTGCATATAAAAGTTATGTTTATACTCTACAATAATTTATCAATGTGCAATAGCATTATATCTAAAAAGCAACCTATGTACCTTAATTTTTGTGTGTGTGTGATACTGGGGCATTCTACTCTGAGCTAAAACCCTAGTTCTATTTTATTTTGAAACAAGATCTCCCTAAGTTGCTAAAGCTAGCCAGGAACCTGTGAGCTTCCTATCTCAGACTCACAAGTACTGGGATTACAAGGTGCACCACTATGCTCAAACATATACCTTAATTTAAAAATACTTTATTGCCCAGATCTCCTACAGATTTTCTGAGCCTTCAGTGAGTTTTAATTTTTTTGCTGGTTGATATTGATTTGATATCAATAAACTAAGAAGTAACTCTTCATCTGTTAAAGATTTATCATGATAGTACAAGAATCAGACAGTACCTAGGTTCCACTTCTAATTCTGATTCTGTTGCTATTTCCACTATATCTGTAGTTACTTCCTCCACTGAAGACCTGAACCTTTCAGAGTCATTCATGAGGGTTGGAATCAATTCTTTCAAACTTCCGTGAATGTTGATATTTTGATTTCTTGCCATAAGTCATAAATATTTAAATGGTAGATGAAATGGTGAGTCCTTCCTGGAAATTCTTAAGCTTACTTTTCCAAATTTATCACTAAAAATTCAATATGTCTTATGAATTTTTTTTTTTATATACTAACATTTGAAACACAAAATGACTCCTAGATGAATAGGGTATTAGGAGCATGAAATCAACATTAATCTCCTTTAGAAGACCAGTATTATTTTGAAAGGATTATTTTTATCCCAAATGATAGGTTTCAACAAGCACTTAAAATAGTCAGTAAACTATGTTGTCAACAAATGTATTGTCATCCAGACTTTGTTATTTCAGTTATGAAGCTCAGGGAAAATAGATTGAATGTAATTATCATTAGTCCTAACTTATTCGGAATGATGGATAAGCACTGGCTTCAACTTAAAGTCACCAGCTATATTAGTTCCTAACAAGAGAGTCAGCCTGCCCCTGAAGCTTTGAACCTAGGCATTTACTTCTTCACTCTGACTAAGGAAGACCTAGATGTCTTCTGCTTCTAAAGTAAGGATATTTCATCAATATTGAAAATCGACTATTTAGTATAAATTATACATCAGCATGTCCTGCTTTACTTTTGGACATGATTTTTTTTCTTTTTTTTGTGATGGTGGTACTGGGGGACAGAATGCAGAAGCATTTTACCATTGAGATACATCCCTAGTTCCCCCCTTTTTTAAATTTTGAAATAAGGTCTTGTTAGGTTGCTGAGGCTGGTCTTGAACCTGTGATGCCACTGTCTCAGTCTCCTAAGTACTAGGCTGACAGGCATGTGCCACCTGATGGAACTCTCAATTAAATATATATATATACATATTTATATATATATATTCACTTACTTGCATGAAGCCTCCACAGTAATCAATTCACAGAAATATCAAGTAAAATGGTAGTTTATAAAGGTTGGGAAGTAGGGATAGGGAGTTTTTAAAAGTCTATAGTTTCCTTTCTACAAGATGAAAAATTTCTGTAGATTGGTTGCACAATATTGTAAATACATTTAACACTACTGAGCTGTATACTAAAAATATGGTTTAAATGATACATTTTTATAAGCATTTAGCCATAATCTAAAAAATATAGCATGGCACTGAATGAAAGAATAAAATTTATAAAAAAATCTATAACGACATCTTTTGTAAGCTTGAAATATATATTTATAATTAAAATTATATATTATCACATTGATATATATATTTTTTTAATTTTTTATTGTAGTAATTTGTGCAATATAGCATACATCTTTGTTAAGTATGAGTTGTTAACAACATATTTGCACACAATTCTCATTTGACCCCTTCCCAAATCCCCCCCCCAATCCCCTTCCCCTCCCTCCCCCTCAGGTTCACTTCGGTGAGTGACCTTGATATGATTGTGTAAGAACATCTTGTGCTTTAGGGCGTCCCTCTGCCCCCTGCGTCCACTACAATTAAATCAACTGCACTGTTTATCGAGGATCACTCCTTTTCATCTGGAGACCCTCCTATGCCCCATCTTCTCCCTAGCA
>PVLC010032079.1:0-18399 GCA_004027655.1 Graphiurus murinus | reverse complement strand
CCAGGCTGAACCCTCAGCCGTGAGGCCCCAATAAAAGACGCCGGCTAAATGCTACTGGTTCGAACCTCTTTTATTATATCTCTCTCTTTCTGGGATCAAGGCGTTGCACAAACGATAACAAACACAGTGCAGAGGTCGTCTTTCCAAATAGTGCTTTTCCTACAAACTTTCAATAACCCCTCTCTCTAGCAACCCGTCTCCCACTAGCAACCCACAATCTTTCTTCCCAGGACTTCCCCAGCAACCCGGCCAACCTCTTCCCAACCAATTCCTCCCAGAACTTCTCCCAGCAACTTCCCAGCCCAGCAACTTCCCAACCAGCCTTTCCCCAGCAGCTCTTTCAGCCGCGCTCTTTCTATGTGAGAGGTGGAGGCTTTTATAGCTGCACCGGGTCTAAGCCACGAGGTGTCTCATACAGCTCTCACCTGGCCCGGCCACGAGTCGGGCGTGCTGGTGCATGCGCTCTGGCGTGGCATAGCCCTAGGATGTTATTCACCTGCAGCTGCTTCTGGCACTCTGCCAGGCGCCATCTAGAGGCGAGGTCTAGCCCGCGGAACTAGGCCCCCGACAACAAAGGAACCAAAAACTTACACTGGAATAATGATAGCCTCTTCAACAAATGCTATTGGCAAAACTGGTTAAGAATATGCAGTTGGAAATAAACCCCACTTAATTACCCTGCACAAGTCAATTCAAGATAGATTAAAGACCTGGAAGTCAGGTCAGAGACCTTGCAGCTACTTGAAGAAGGCATAGGTCCAACAGTTCAACACATTGGTACAGGTTAAAACCTTTCTCAACAAGACCCAAAAAGCACAAGCAACTTAAAGGAAGACCAATACATGGGATTGCATTAAACTGAAGAGCTTCATCAAAAGAAACTATCAAGAACCTCAACAGGGAGCCCAGAGTGGGAGAAAATTTTTGCTAGCTATTCCTCTGATAGAAGACTAATATTTAGAATATGCAGAGAACCCAAGAAACTCATCACTAATAAAACAAATAATGCAATAAAAAAATGGGCAAGTGAACTAAACAGGCACTTCAGAAAAGAATAAATACAAATGGTCAATAAATGTATTAGGGAATGTTTTAACATCATTAGCAATCAGAGGGATGCAGATCAAAACTAACTTGAGATTTCACCTAATCCCAATTAGAATGGCAATTATCAAAAACACAAACAACAACAAATGCTGGTAAGGGTGTGGAGAAGTGGGAATCCTAATACATTTCTGGTAGAATTGCAGACTAGTGCAACCACTTTGAAAACAATATGAAGGATCCTCAGACAAATGGGAATGAACTTACCATATTATTCAGCAATACCACTTCTAGGTATCTACCCAAAAGAATGGAAACCAAACTATCAGATCGATGCATATGTATCTATGTTCATAGATGCAGTTTACAATTGCCAAACTATGGAACCAGCCAAGATGTCCATCAACAGATGAATGGATTACAAAACTATGGGATATGTACACAATGGAACTTTACTCAGCCAGAAAGAAGAAAAAAGTCATGTCATTTGCAGGGAAATGGGTGGGAGTGGAAAACATTATGCTAAAAGAGTTTAGTTAGTCACAAAATTAAAAAATCATATGCTATCTCTAATATGCTGAAGCTAGAAAGAAAGTGGGACTTAAGTGGGACTGTAGATGAAGAATGAGAAACCTTAGATGAGCAAAGAAGGTGACTTAATTGAAGGTGATGTAGGGGGAGGGAAACACCCTAATGCATATGACATACATTCAAAAACACATCAAAATCAGTCACTAAACTGAACTTGAGGAGGGAGGGGTAGGGAGTGGTGTGGGAATTGTGGAAGGGTTAAATGAAAATGTGTCTATGTATTCCTTCACCAGCTTATTCCTAACAAAGATGCATGATTACAATGCACCAATAAAAAAATAAGGAAAGGAAAAAAAAAAAAAAAGACAAGGCTGTCCTTTTTCCATGTCTGGCACCTTTGTTGAAAGTCAATTGGCTGCACATGTGTGGGTTTGTTTCTGTATATTCTATTCAGTTCCTTTTGTCTATGTGTCTGTCTTTGTGCCAATTCCATACTGTTTAATACTATAGTTTGTAGTATAATTTGAAGTCAGGAATTGTGATGCTTCCTGCATGGTTCTTATTCCTGAGAATTGCTTTGGCTATTCTGTATCTTTTGTTTCCCCATATGAATTTTATGACAGATTTTTCTAGGTCTGTGAAGAATGACATTTGTATTTTGATAGGGAGCGTGTTGACTCTGTAGATCACTTTTGGTAAAATGGCCATTTTGATAATATTTATACTATCTATCCAAGAGCAAGGGAGATCTTTCCATCTTCTGAGATTTTTCTTCAATTTATTTCTTTAGTATTTTATAATTTTCATTCTAGAGGTCTTTTACTTCCTTGGTTAAGTTTATTCCTAGGTATTTTATTGATTTTGAAGTTATTCTAATTTTCTCTTTAATTGTTTACACCCTTAGTGCTGCACACTAAATACATGAATTTATAAATGCCCATTTGTTTTCAACACTTTCACAGATTTATTTCTTTTTGAAATTCCTTATATCTATAGATAAAGAAACTGCATTGTAGCCTAGGTGCAGTGATGCATGCCTATAATCTCAATTCTTGGGAGGCTAAGAAAGGAGGATCTCAGATATAAAGCCAGTCTGAAAATTTTAGCAAGACTTTTAGCAACTTAGAAAATCCCTGTCCCAAAATGAAAAGGGCTGGATGTGTATCTCAAAGGTAGAATGTCCCTGGGTTCAATCCCCATTTCCAAAATTAAACAACCAATAAGCAAGCAAACAAGCAAACAAAAAAGAAAAAAAATCTAAATCTCACTGTCCACTTATAGAAAAATAATTCTGTGTCTGTCTAAGACCATCATTAGGTTGTGGTTGATTTTTCTCAGCATCTGTACATGTAACTTGGTGCTTACATTTATTGATGCCTCATGGTAACTGTTGGGTTATTGCTGTAATCATAGCCATCAAACAAAAATGTATGTCATTTTTTCCTTATAGCTTTAGGCATTATTTTCTTTAAGATCATTGCTTTAGGTTTGAGGCTTTTCAGATCATAAGCTGGCTTTTAAAATCAGTTACAGAAAGGACTCTACTACAGTACAATTCATGTTTCCAGATGTGTATGTCAAAATAAGCAACATACCTGTCTGAGACATTGCCCTGTTTTTAATGTATTTCTATCAGTGGTAGCATCTATATATGAATGTTATGAGAAAATAGGTTAGAGCATTTAAGGTTTGCATTTTCAATAAAGGATATAGCCTTTTTTGTTTTTCCTCATAGACTTTGGGACAACTGTTTTGCTATAAACAGAAGACTTTTCTCCAACAAGATTGAAAATAATCTGATGCATATAAGTATTAATTTCACTGACAAGTTGCTGTATTGTTGCATTTTTTTTTTTGCATTACTGGAGATGGAACCTGGGGGCATTCTACCTCCAAACTACAGCCCCAGTCCTATTTTTTTATTCTTTATTTTAAAACAGGGTCTCACTAAGTTGTGGAGGGCCTCACTAAGCAGCTGAAGCTGGCCATGAACCTGGATCCTCCAGTCTCAGCCTCCGAAATGCTGGGATTACAAGTGTACACCACCACGCCCGGCTATGTTGCAAAATTTTAAGGTGTTACATTAGTTTTTCTGTTTTACATGAATCGAAATTAATAAAACAATATGAGAAAATAATATTTGGAATACTTTAGAAATTAATTTTTCAATAAAGATATGATAGAAGCTTATCTTTAACCTGTTAAAATATTTCTTCTGTCAACATTTCTTTACTGCTTTAAAAGCCCTTTCAAATTTGATATAGGTAGTCAGAATATGAAATATAGTAAAAGGAAAAAAGTTCATAACTGTATTGTACGGTTCGTACTTATTGTTCAACTCATCTTAAATTGGCAAATGAAGTGAAAAAGAAGATAAATAATCATTCAGGTAATAGAGCTGTATTCAAAACTACCCGTACTATTGGGGAGAAACTTTAACTTCTTATATGTAATAAATTTATAAATCTTTCTTTCAGTCATTCATATGTGTTTCTTACTTTATATTATTAAAATACCAGTTTATCAGACTTTGAAAACTTCACTCTTATTTACATAACCTTATAGTTACAGTTACCAAATTCTTGCTCCTTCAAACTCTTCCAGGTGGATTTTTTAAAAAAAATATCACTTTCATTTGGTTGTTTTTATTTAAATCTTTTCATCCTTTATTTCTGACTGGCCTGATACTTGCAAGCACTCTTCAACAAGGCCAGTTTCTCTGTGGATAATTATAGATGGTATGATCAGTTTTGTTGTTATTACTTATGTTGCTCCTCAGATAATCCAAATGCTATTTCTCCTTTATGTTCAACACTGTGCCCATTTCCTCCATAAATTCCCATCCAATTCATTTCTATCTGTTCTGATTTTCTCTTCTCTGAATACTTAAAGTCATCTACATTGTATAATCTCAAACTGGACTCTAACCTATGTTATTTCCTAGGTGTCCCATGTACCATATTATTTATCCAAGTGGATTTGTAATCTTTAAATATTATTATACTCTCTATCCAGGCTTACTGAACACTTAGAAATACTTAGATATTCAAACAATTAAATGCTCTAATAATACATCTTTCCATCACAATAATAACATTTCTGTCAGAATGTGGTAGTATACAGCTCATAATAATAAATGGTCAAAACGTTCATTCATCAAGGTGTTCACAATTTTTTAAAGACCATCTCATTAGAGTTTAATATACCCACTTACATCTTATTCTTATGTTTTTTCCGAGTAAAAAGCATCAAGATAGCATCATGTGTAAAGCTTTGAAAATTGATAACTAATCTTAAATATCACACACCAAATCTCTCAGCTGAATAAATTTTGTCAATAATATTTCAAATTATGTTAACAAATAACAAATTATACCTCTTAGCTGATTTTCAAATTTATTTTATTGGTGCATTGTAATTATACGTTATAGTGAGGTTCAATGTGATATAAGTATACATGCACACAGCACTTGGTATGTTTCTCTCCAGATCCTGCCCCCTTCTCTGCCCTCCCTGTACATCTTAGTGAGACTGGAAATGTACCTTCTTATATGGGCATATAATTTTTTAATTGTTTTCTTCATCAGGTCTCCTTTTTGAGGGCCTGATAATAAATTGTGAGCAAGTAAGGAGAAGCCCAATGCTTCTCCCTTTCCCACATAAAATGTATATAATAACACAATACATTTCCATGCTATTTGTTCTTGTATTGGAAATGGGTTTATAGAAAACATAAAGTCAATTTGAAAAAAAAATATTGTCACATATCAGTAAGTATTTGAAATGAAAATATCAGCACTGTTAGCAGAAAAATACATAAAACAAAATGGGAAAGTAAAATCCAAAACAGTAAGTTAATTCTGCATATAAATATATTTAAATGCATAAGTTGTTTGCATGTTAAATGAAAAAGAAGTATGTGTTTTGGTAGATTTTTACATAGCAAAGTTCATGTCCTATTTAATATTCATTTGAGCTTTTTAATTTCTCATTTTGATGATATAAAATTAATAACTGATTCACAGAGGTTCATAGAAGCACATCAAATGAAATTTTCTATAGCTCATGTTGTCAAGCAAGGGTTAGTTTGTGTCAAAGAAGTCTAGATTTTTCTAAGGTTCTTTGAGTCAGATTCATGTTAGATTATTTTTATTAAGATTAAGTGAATTAGGTCTTTTTTTGCAGTGTAGAATTACTCATGCTCACCTTTTTTTGGAAACAGTTCTTTAAATCTACTCTTTAAATTTTCTGAGAAATAATTTTCAAGAGTTCTGCAGTATTTTCTGGCATTTGCAGTTTCTTCCCATTGAGAATCAGAGAGGGCTTCGTGATTCCTGATTTCAGATTAGAAAACCATTTATTACAGTCCTACAAAGTTCAATAGCTATCCCTGTTGATGATTCCTTACACTTTATCGTTAACTTTGTCATGTCATCTCAGCAGTAATGGTTGGGGATCAGCAATAAAAGCAAGGTGTTGGTGAAACTCCTCACTAGCCATCCTGATGCACCAACTTCATCACCACAACAGACTTTTCAGAGATTTATTCATGCAGTGATCACATTAGGCACATCCAGTCGGAAAACAGGAATTCTTCGCCACCTGGTTTATTAATGTTGTTTCATCTGGAGTCCTGGTAGGTCTGAAAAGCCATTGAAATGCTCTTGATTTTGCAACCCATGCACAGCCCTTTACTGTAGGCCTGTCATTTCTCTGCTTTAAGAAAACAAAAGTGATGCATTAAGCAGTATTGTGTGGTACAATCAAAACTGGGCCCTCAGCTCAGTTTGGTTGAATACCAACTCTTTAATTTTTTAAATACTTTTTTCTTTCTTTTTTTTTTTTTTTTGCGGTACTGGGGATTGAACTCGGGGGCATTCTACCTCCGAGCTACACCCTCAGCCCTATTTTTTATTCTTTATTTTGAAACTTGGTCTCACTAAGTTGCGGAGTGCCTCACTAAGTAGCTGAGGCTGGCCGCGAACCGGGATCCTCTGGTCTCAGCCTCCCGAATGCTGGGATTACAAGTGTGCGCCACCACGCCCGGCTTTTAAAATACTTTTATAATGCATCATATGCCCACATCATAATGTAGTTCTTAGTGATAGTGACATACATGCTCGGAGCAGTTGGTGAGTTTTCTCCTGCCTCCCTCCCCACTGCTCCTCCCCATGCATGATATTGAGATTCACATTGGTATTATCACATAACATCATAAATGCATATCCATGTTTACAGAAGCACAATTCACAATAGTCAAAATATGGAACCAACCTAGGTGTCCACCAACAGATGAGTGGATTACAAAATTATGTAATATATGCACAATGGGCTTATACTCAGCAATAAAGAAGAACAACATTATGTTATTTGCAGGGAAATAGATGGACCTTGAGAACATTATATTAAATGAAATTAGGCAGTGACAGAAAGTGAAGGATTATAAGTTTTCTTTCATATGTGGAGAAGCTAGAGAGTAATCGAAATATAAGAAGGAATCTAGATAATTGAGAAGAAACCCCAGTGGAGTGAGGGGAGTGGTGTATGAGAGGATGAGGAGGGGAAGAGGGAGATTTAATGAAGGAAAACAACTTTTTCTTTTTTTACTTGTTTAGGCTCCTTTCATCATTGTGATGATACAATAGTAAATATTGTACATGCCTTTCTCTTTAACTCACATCTCCAGAATAGATTACTGATTAAACATACTGTTCTAAATTCACTAATTTCTACAGTTAATTTCTGAAAGCATGTTTTGTGAGTCTGTATACATGAGTATTTTTACCTAAAATGTATTTAATAAAGCATAATTTATTTATTATAACTTTATCCCTCCCCCCAAATGCTAACCTATTAAACATGGGGACATGTATAAGAAATTAACTTTATTTATTTTTTTGTTTACAAAAGGTGATTTATTTATTTTTTTAAAATTTTTTTATTGTAGTAATTCCTGCAATATGGCATACATCTTTGTTAAGTACAAGTTGTTAACAACATATTTGCACACAATTCTCATTTGACCCCTTCCCCAATTCCCACCCTATTCCCTCCCCCTCCCTCCCCCTAAGGTTCACTTCAGTGAGTGACCTTGATATGATTGTGTAAGTACATCTGTCCCAGGCATCCATTACAATTAAATCAACTTCTTTGCTTATCGAGGATCTCTCCTTTTCATCTGGAGACCCTCCTATGCCACATCCCCTCCCTAGCATCCACATATTAGGGAGAACATATGTTTCTTAACTCTTTGTGACTGACTAATCTCACTTAACATAATGTTTTCCAGTTGCATCCATTTCCCTGCAAAGAACATGATTTTATTCTTCTTTATGGCTGAGTGAAATTCCATTGTGTACATATCCCATAGTTTTGTAATCCATTCATCTGTGGTTGGCATCTTGCCTGCTTCCAATGATGCTTCCAATGATGCTGGGAATTGTGGCGCACTCTCGTAATCTCAGTATTTGGGAGGCTGAGACAGAAGAATCGCAGGTTCACAGCCAGCCTCAGCTATTTTTTTGTAAAGTTTTATTATTTATTTATTTTTATTTATTTATGTTTTATATAATAATTGGTGCATTACAATCATACATCTTTGTTAGGTGCAAGCTGATAAAGGCAAATATGCACACATTTCTCATTTAACCCCTTCCCCAATTCACTCCTCACTCCCTTGCCCTCTCTCCTTCTCAAGTTCAGTTTAGTGATTGACCTTGATATATTTGTGAAAGTACATCATGTGCATTAAGGTGTATCCCCCCTCCCTGTCCATCCCCTTTGGTTAAGTCAACTTCTTTGCTTATCCAGGGTTTCTCCTTTTTCATCTGGAGACTCTCTTATGCCCCATCTTCTCCCTAGCATCCGAATATTAGGGAGAACATATGCTTTTTTACTCTTTGTGACTGGATAATCTCACTTAACATAATGTTTTCCAGTTGCCTCCATTTCCCTGCAAATAACATGGTTTTGTTCTTCTTTATAGCTGAGTAAAATTCCATTGTGTACATATCCCATAGTTTTGTAATCCATTCATCTATGGATGGACATCTTGGCTTTTTCCATAGTTTGGCAATTGTGAACTGTGCAGCTATAAACATAGATACACATGTGTTGGTCTTATAGTTTGGTTTCCATTCTTTTGGGTAGATACACAGAAGTGGTATTGCTGGATCATATGGTAGGTTCATTCCCATACATCTGAGGATCCTCCATACTGTTTTCCAAAGTGGTTGCACTAGTTTGCAATCCCACCAACAGTGTACTAGAGTTCCCACTTCTCCACATCCTCGCCAGCAGTTATTGTTGTGCATGTTTTTTATGATTGCCATTCTGATTGGAGTTAGGTGAAATCTCAAGGTAGTTTTGATTTGCATCTCTCTGATTGCTAATGATGTGGAACATTTCCTCATACATTTATTGGCCATTTGTATTTGTTCTTTGCTCATTTTTTGATTGGGTTGTTTGTTTTCTTAGCAGTGATTTTCTTGAGTTCTCTCTATATCGTAGATATTAGGCCTCTATCAGAAGAGTAGCTGGCAAAAATATTCTCCCACTCTGTGGGCTCTCTGTTGAGGTTCTTGATAATTTCCTTTGCTGCACAGAAGCTCTTCAGTTTAATGCAATCCCATGTATTGATCTTCCTTTGAGTTGCTTGTGCTTTTAGGGTTTTGTTGAGAAAGTTTTTACCTGTGCCTATGTGTTCAAGTGTTGGTCCTATGCCCTCTTCAAGTAGCTGCAAGGTTTCTGGCCTGACTTCCAGGTCTTTGATACACCTTGAGTTTACTCTTGTGTAGGGTGAGAAAGTGGGGTTTATTTCCATTTTCCTGCATATGGTTAACCAGTTTTGTCAATACCATTTGTTAAAGAGGCTATCTTTTTTCCAGTGTATATTTTTGGCTCCTTTGTCAAAAGTCAATTGACTGTAAGTCTGTGGGTCTGTTTCTGAGTCTTCTATTCTGCTCCATTGATCTATGTGTCTGTTTTTGTGCCTATATCATGTTTGTTTGTTTTTTTTTTTATTACTGTGGCTTTGTAGTAGAGTTTGAAGTCAGGTATTGTGATACCTCCTTCTGGTTCTCGTTGCTAAGAACTACTTCGGCTATCCTGGTCTTTTTGTTGTTCCAAATGAATTTGAGGACTGATTCTTCTATGTCTGTAAGGAGTGACCTTGGTAATTTCATGGGTATTGCATTGAATCTGTAGATCAGTTTTGGGAGGATGGCCATTTTGATGATATTTATTCTGATAAATATCCAAGAGCATGGTAGATCTTTCCATCTCCTAAGGTCTTCATCAATTTCTTTTTTCAACTTTTTATAGTTTTCCTTATGGAGGACTTTTACCTCTTTGGTTAGGTTTATCCCTAAGTATTTTATTTTTGGGGGTGCTATTGTGAGTTGAATAGTTTTCTGTATTTCTTTTTCAGTGGATTTATGCTTGCATACAGAAAAGCTTGTGATTTTTTAAGACTGATTTTGTATCCAGACCCTTTGCTGAATTTGTTGATTAGTTCTATAAGTTTTTTGGTTGAGGTTGTTGGGTCTTCTAAGTATAATATCCTGTCATCTGCAAAAAATGATAGTTTTAGTTCTTCTTTCCCTAGTTTTACCCCTTTGACTTCCTTCTCTTGCCTTATTGCCCTCAAGTACTATATTGAACAGAAGAGGTGATGATGGACTTCCTTGTCTTGTTCCTGTTTTTAGTGGGAACTCTTGCATTTTCTCCATTTAATATGATGTTGGCTGTAGGTCTATTGTATATTGCCTTTATGATATTGAGGTACGTTTCTTCTATTATGATTCTCTGAAGTGCTTTTAGCATGAATGGTATTGGATCTTGCCAAATGCTTTTTCAGCATCAATTGAGATGATCATGCAATTTTTGTCTTTGATTCTGTTTATGTAGTGAATTACATGAATTTTTTTTCATACATTGAACCAGCCTTACATTCCTCGGATGAACCCGACTTGGTTATGGTGTATAATTTTTTTGATGTGGTTTTGAGTGCACATTGCTAGTATTTTGTTTAGCAGTTTCACATCTAATTTTCTTTTCTTGACCTATCTCTATTTGGCTTCAGGATTAATGTTACATTGGCTTCATAGAATGTGTTTGGGAGGTCCTGTTTCTTTCTATTTCACAGAATAGTTTGAGGAGTATTGGGATTAGCTCTTCTATAAATGTTTTATAAAATTCACTTGGAAAATCATCTGGCCCTGGGCTTTTGTTCGATGGTAAACTCTTTATTGCTGTTTCTATCTCTTTGACTGCTATTGGCTGCTTTAAGTTTTCTATACCTTCTTGACTCAATTTAGGAAGGCTATATGTGTCTAGAAAATTGTCAATTTCTTCTAGATTTTCCATTTTGTTGGAGTATAGTTTTTCAAAATAGTTTCTGATGATCCTCTGTATTTCCATACTGTCAGTGGTAATATAACCTTTTTCATCCCTTATTTTGGTAATTTGAGTTGATTGTCTCTTTCTTTTGGTTATGTTGGCCATTGGTTTATCTATCTTCATTATTTTTTCAAGAAACCAGCTTTTGGTTTTGTTGATTTTCTGTATTGTGTTTTTATTCTCTACATCATTAATTTGTGCTCTGATTTTCAAAATTTCCTGTCTTCTACTAGCTTTGGGGTTGGACGGTTATTGTTTTTTGAGTGCTTTGAGCTGTGTCATTAGGTTATTTATTCAGTGATTTTCTCTTCTTCTTATGTGGGCACTCAGTGCTATAAATTTTCTTCTTAGTACTGCTTTCAAAGTGTCCCAGAGGTTTTGATATGTTGTGTCTCTGTTTTCATTGGTTTCTAGGAATTTTTTTAAAATTTCTCCCCTTACTTCTTCTATGACCCAATCCTTGTTAAGCAATGTGGTGTTCAGTCTCCATGTGTTTACATGGTTACTCTGGGTCTTCTTAAAGTTTATTTCTAGTTTCACTCCATTGTGGTCTGAAAATATGCAGGGAATATGTTACATTTTTTAAAATTTGCCAGTGCTCACTTTGTGGCCCAAAATGTCTTCTATTTTGGAGAAGGTTCCATGTGAAGCTGAGAAAAATGTGAATTCAGCTGTAGTTGGGTAAGTCTATATGTGTCTAATAGGTCCATTTGGTTTATGGTATTCTTTAGGTCTGAGGCGTCTCTACTGATCTTTTGTTTAGAAGATTGGTCTAGAGGTGTGAGAGGAGTATTGAAGTCTCCCAGTATTAGTGTATTGGGATCTATTTGTGTCCTTATATCATACAGATTTTATTTTATGAAGGTGGCTGCACCTATGTTTGAGGCATATATGTTGTTAATTGTTATTTTCTCTTCCTGGCTTCTTCCTTTTACTAGTAAAAAATGACCTGCTTTGTCCTTCTGATAAGCTCAGGCTTGCAGTCTAATTCATGTGATATCATGGTTGCTACTCCTGCTTGTCTTCAAGTTCCATTGGCATGGAGTACCTTACTCCAGCCCTTCCCCTTTAGTTTGTGGGAATATTTGCTTGTAAGGTGTGCTTCTTGCAGGCAGCATATAGATATATTCTGGGTTTTAATCCATTTTGCCAGCTTGTGCCTTTTACTGGGGAGTTGAGAGACCCTTTATATTCAATGTGATTATTTAGAGATGATTTTTAATTCCTAACATTTTGAGTTTTGACTTTTGTTTTCTGTGGTGTTTATTCTTCTTTGCTTAGCTGTCTACTTCCTGGAAATTATTGTTTCTCTGGTTCTGATGTTTACTTGTTAGTTCTTCTTTGTAGATAATCTCTTTGAGTATTTTGGCTGGTGCTGATTTGGAAGACATAAATTCTTTCAGTTTCTGTTTGTCATGGAAGATTTTTATATTCCTGTCAATTTTGTGAGAGAGTTTTGCTAGATATGAGAATCTAGGCTGCAAGTAATTTCTTTCAGAGTTTGGAATATGTTACTCTAGCCTTTCCTGGCTTTTATGACTCAATTTGGTAGGTCTTGAGTGATTCTAATTGGTTTGCTTCTAAATGTCACTTGGCCTTTTACTCTTGTTGCCTTTAGAATTCTCTCCTTAGCCTCTACATTAGTCAACTTGATTATTATGTGGCGTGGTGAACCTCTTCTTTGGTCTTGTCTTAAGGGAGTTCTGTAGGTTTCTTTTTTTTCAATTTTAATTTTTATTTATATATTGTAAGCATACATCTTTGTTAGGTACAAATTGATAACGATATATGTGCTCACAATTCTCATTTGACCCCTTCCCCAAATTCCTACCCCACTCCCTCGCCCTCCCTCCCTCTCAAGTTCAGTTTAGTGAGCAACTTTGGTACATATTAGTGTGCCCCCCCCCAGTCCAACCCCTTCAGTTAAATCACCTTCTTTGCTTTCAAGGGTCTCTCCTTTTTCATCTGGAGACCCTCTTATGCCCCATCATCTCCCTAGCATCCACATATTAGGGAGAACATATACTTCTTTACTCTTTGTGACTGGATAATCTCACTTAACATAATGTTTTCCAGTTGCATCCATTTCCCTGCAAAGAACATGATTTTGTTCTTCTTTATAGCTGAGTAAAATTCCATTGTGTACATATCCCATAGTTTTGTAATCCATTCATCTATGGATGGACATCTTGGCTGGTTCCATAGTTCAGCTATTTTGAATTGTGCTGCTATAAACATAGATACACATATGTCGGTCTGATAGTTTGGTTTCCATTCTTTTGGGTAGATACCCAGAAGTGGTATTGCTGGATCATATGGTAGGTTCATTCCCATACATCTGAGGATCCTCCATACTGTTTTCCAAAGTGGTTGCACTAGTTTGCAATCCCACCAACAGTGTACTAGAGTTCCCACTTCTCCACATCCTCGCCAGCAGTTATTGTTGTGCATGTTTTTTATGATTGCCATTCTGACTGGAGTTAGGTGAAATCTCAAAGTAGTTTTGATTTGCATGTCCCTGATTGCCAATGATGTGGAACATTTCCTCATGCATTTATTGGCCATTTGTATTTGTTCTTTTGTGAAGTGTCTGTTTAGATCCTTTGCCCATTTTTTGATTGGGTTATTTGCTTTCTTAGCTGTGATTTTCTTGAGTTCTTTGTATATCCTAGATATTAAACCTCTATCCAAAGAGTAACTGGCAAAAATATTCTCCCACTCTGTAGGCTGTCTGTTTAGGTTTTTGATAGTTTCCTTTGCTGCACAGAAGCTCTTCAGTTTAATGCAATCCCATGTCAATACAATCCCTCTTCCTGAGGGTTGCTTGTGCTTTTGAGGTCTTGTTGAGAAAGTTTTTACCTGTGCTTATGTGTTGAAGTGTTGGTCCTATGCCCTCTTCAAGTAGGTTCAAGGTCTCTGGCCTAACTTCTAGGTCTTTGATCCACCTTGAGTCTGTATGTTTCTTGTACCTGTGTGTCAACTTTTCTTTCTATGTTTGGAAAATTCTCTGATACTACTTCTTCAAAAAGATAGTTTATTCCATATGTTTCAATTTTTAATTCCTCTTCTATGCCTATTATTCTTAGGTTAGCTCTTTTAAAATAGGCCCAGATCTCATGGATGTCCAATTCATACTGTCAATTTTTTTTTCTAAATTGTGTCCTATAGATTCATTTTTTGGAATGTCATCTTCTAAGAGTGATATCCTATTTTCCATGTGGTCTAATCTACTCTTTATAGTTTGTATTGATGCCTTACTTAAATTATTGTGTATTTCACTTCCTTCAAGGCTTCTCTTTGATTTCTGTTCAGTATGTCAGATTCTTTGTTTATTTGTTCCTTTATTTCTTTCCAACTCTCCCTACATTCTTTCTGAAAATACTGTATTGTTTCTAGTATTAAAGATCCGAATTGTTCTTCTGGTAATCTCAGACATTCTGGGTTGGTGAGATCTGTTATTGAGGGGTTGTGGTGGCTCATTGTTTCTTTGCTATTTTTCTTTCCCATGGTTCTCCTGTTCTTAAATTTATATCTTTGCTGCTATTGCAAGTTTTCTCATCCAATCTCTGCAGTAGTGGTTTAGAGGTGTCTGCTGGTGTATACAGGGACAGGGTATGTTCAATGGTAAGGGCTACATGAGATCTCACAGTGATAAATGCAAGAATAGTGTAATGTAGAGTTTATGGTCCAGTGTAATAAGAGGTTGAGTGTGTTGAGGTGATATATTGTAAAGATTAGAGATGGTAGACATGTCAGGGTATTCTAGAAGTCAATGTAGAGTTTTGAGTGTGGTAGTACAAGATGGTCTTTATATGAGACAGGGGAAAAAAGGAAAAAGAGAGGAGGAAAAGTGTTGAGGAGAAGAATATAGATGGGAGAGAGGGAGGGAAACTTGTATTAGGGATAAGGAGGAGATTCAACAAACTAAGCAAGAAATAACAAAACACCAATCATCCAAACAAACATAAATAAATCAAGGCAATACAAAATGAAAACAGAATAGAAACAGATAAAATATAACACCAAAACAAAAACAAAACAAAGCAAAAAAAAAAAAAAAAAAGAAAGAAAAAAACCTATAACCAAAAAGCAACAACAAGAAACAAAAACAAAAACCCTGCTAGTTTGTAAGTACAGAGCTTAAATTGTAGTGTGTCTCCAGCAGTTTTATTTGTTCTGTCAGTGCAGGCAGGGGATTCTGCTGATGCCTCTCCTGCTGGGAGCTTGTGTCTCTGAGCTCTCCACATGGCTTGTCTGCATATCTCTTTCTGCCTTTGCTGGTGGCAGGAGTGTAGTCTAAATGCCAGGCATTCTCAGTGTGCCTGGAAGGTCTCTATGCCCTGTGTGCACTGGGTTCTTCCTGCACTTCTGTTCCTATCTAATCGCTAGAAGGGTGGGCAATTGAGTCTGTCCTTTTGTATAGGGGCCCCTATACCCTGGGGGTGCAATTAAATTACAGATCCCTTCTGCTCTTGCTCTGGTGGGATGGGTGAGCTGCGTGACCTCCAGGCAGGCTTAAGATGGTTGTCCCAGGTCTTCTTGATTGCTGTTGCTCCTGCAGGGATATGCCTCCTGATTATGCTGTGGAGTTCTGTAGTTGCTTACTCCACTTCTCTTCGCTGGGGGTGAAAGAGGTCGATGAAGGTCTGGGTAGCTGGCAAAATGGTGGCTGGGAAAATGGTGGCTCACAAAATGGCAGCTGCCGGTTCAAGGCTTGCACTGGCTCCCTTGTTCTCCCTGGGTTCTGTTCAGCTGCTTCTGTTGCTTTGTTCACTCTTTTGCTGCTTTGCTTTTCTTTCCTTCCATTAAGAAGCTGCGTTTGCAACAGTTTTGTTTCAAGCTCTGTGGTGCCATTGATTGCTGCTCCTGCTCTGGTGCAAGAGGTGAGCTGGGGTGGTCCCACAGGGGCTTACACTGGTCGTATCGTGGGTTCCGATCACTGTGGAAGGTGCAGGGATCCACTGCCTGATTAGGAGTGGAGTTCTGGAGTTGCTTACTCCATGCCTGGTCACTGGGTACCCAGCTGGGTGGTCAGCTTAAAGGCTTAAAGGCCACTGTGGCCGCGGCTCCACAGCTTGGGGCCCCTGCATCATGGTCAGGCTTTTTGGGGTCTCTCCTTGGGTGGCTTTCTGGGGTCTCTTTAGTTGTATTCAAATTTTGCTTTTTTGTTGCTCTTTTTTCTTCCGTCAAGAAGCTGCTTTTATATTATATTTGATTCAAGCTCACAGTGCCTGAGGAGAGGTGTTTCACTCAGACACCATCTTGAATCTCTCCCCAACCGCAGCTATTTAGTGAGGCTTCTGCAACTTAGTGAGACCTTATTTCAAAATAAAGAATTAGAAAAAAATGGGTCTGAGGTGTAGCTCGAGGTAGAATGCACCTGGATTCAATCCCTAGTACTACAAAACAAATAAACAATCAAACAAAAACAAATCAGAAAACTAACCTTTAATTTCCTACATTCTTCTCTTTCAATAAATATTTACCATCAGTATACCCACAAATCCTCTTCTGGTTTAGCCAATGATTTTCCACAGTCTCAAGTGAAGATAAGAGGTAGAATTTGTTTTGAAACATTTATATCATTTTTATGGCATTTATAAGATTATCACCCACTTATAGCCAAACCATGAGTATACTTTTCCCTAATACATTCTGAGAGTGGAAGTTTATAATTATTCAAAGTTATTAAGCTCCATGCTGTCACAGTTGACTATGGATCCAAACAACTTGCTTCTGTAGGCTCAGTTATGTCCTGAGTTCTGAAATTAGAGTGGCACTTAATGGAACAGTGATGCTTAAAACATTTCCCAGGGACTCTTAGGGTCCCATGAGATTCCTTTGAGAGGTCCATAGAATCGAAACAATTGTAATAATAACGCTATAATAATATTTATAACTTCAGTCTCATTTTTTCACACCTATCTCCAATTAATAACATAGATGAATTGGCCTATGTTGTAAATATATACACATATATTTACATATATATGTGATCAAATAATGCACAGTCTTTTCAATACAGCTTCTAATCAATACTTACCATTTGTTATTTATACAGATTGTTGCCTTGCTCATTCTCATTGTTGCATGGCATTCCATGAAAAAGTACTGCAGTGTATTTCACTCTTAGTATTGTTAAGGTTTATGAATTTTATCATTGTGAAGATTTTAGTATATTTATTTATCATTAATATATTCTTGCATTTCTGCATGTTATATGTTTGAGAGTAGCGTTACTAGCTCGTAGGGTAGGTTTCTTGTATTTTCTGCTATAGTAGATGTTGTCAATAACATTTCAAAGTTGTTGCACAAACTTGTCCTCTAATCGAAACCATCAGAGAGTTCTGGCTGTGCCATACCCTTGCCAACACTTGCTATTTTATGGCTTTTGTGTTTAGTGTAGATGTAATCATATGTTTTGATTTAATTTGCATTTCTCTGATAACTAATGATTCGAGCTTGTTTTCATGTATGTATTAGCCATTTGGATATTCTATTTTGTCTGACCAAGACTTTTGCTTATTTTGTCACTTTGTTTTGTTTTGTTCTATCACTTTTCAATTGTTTTCCAGCACTCTAAATATTTGAGAAATAAACTCTTGGTCATATATATGCAAATGTCTTGTTTCACTTCATAAGATACCTTTTCTTCCTCTTTGAGCTGTTTTAATGAATGAAAATCTTTTGGTTTTTATATTGTCTAGGTTTTTGATTTTGCTAATTGCAAATTAGCACCTTGTGCACTGTTATAAAAATCCTTATTTCCACAAAGGTCAGCAAGATGATTTTCTACTTAAATTTTTATTATTTTGCTGTTTTTATTGTTATGTTTAATTTTAACATTTTACTGTTTGGAATGCAAATGATGTATAATTGAGTTTTCTATTTGGCATGAGGTAGGGATAAAGGTAACTTTGTTCCATGTGGAAATCCAATTAACCTAACATTTATTTTAAAATGATTGTTCCCCTCTGCTCTGTGATATTTTCTTTGTAATGAAGTAGTAAATTCTATTTAACTTTAATTCAAACTGCCTTGCAACAAATTCTCTCAGATTTTGACTAAAAATATCTTTATTCAACCTTTTATAAAAATATCTTTTTATGTATAGAAATGTAGAGTTTTTTTTTTACTTCAATGATTCTTTCTAGCTTTTCTCTATAAAATTCAGTAATCTTAAATGTTTCTTAGTTTAAATCCATGTATCTAGAATTCTAGTCAATTACTGTATTATATTGTAGAGTATAATTAGTTTTTTTTTTTTTTTTTTTTTTTTTTTTTTTTTTTTTTTTTTTTTTTTTTTTTTTTTTTTTTTTTTTTTTTTTTTTTTTTTTTTTTTTTTTTTTTTTTTTTTTTTTTTTTTTTTTTTTTTTTTTTTTTTTTTTTTTTTTTTTTTTTTTTTTTTTTTTTTTTTTTTTTTTT
>PVLC010032078.1:0-18389 GCA_004027655.1 Graphiurus murinus | reverse complement strand
GTGGAGGCTTTTATAGCTGCACCGGGTCTAAGCCACGAGGTGTCTCATACAGCTCTCACCTGGCCCGACCACGAGTCGGGCGTGCTGGTGCATGCGCTCTGGCGTGGCACAGCCCTAGGATGTTATTCACCTGCAGCTGCTTCTGGCACTCTGCCAGGCGCCATCTAGAGGCGAGGTCTAGCCCGCGGAACTAGGCCCCGACAATTAGCCAGTCACAAAGAGTAAAGAAGCATATGTTCTCCCTAATATGTGGATGCTAGGGAGAAGATGGGGCATAGGAGGGTCTCCAGATGAAAAGGAGAGACCCTAGATAAGCAAAGAAGTTGATTTAATCGAAGGGGATGGACGCGGGCGGGGGGACACCCTAAGGCACATGATGTACTTACACAGTTATATCAGGTCACTCACTGAACTGAACCTGAGAGGGAGGGAGAGTGAGGGAGTGGGGTGGGAATTGGGGAAGGGGTCAAATGAGAAATGTGTGCAAATATGTCGTTATCAATTTGTACCTAACAAAGATGTATGCTTACAATGCACGAATTATTACAATAAAAAAATTGCTTGGCAAGGCGATTCTACTTTTTTGCAAAAATGGGTGCTCCCAAATATATAAGAGAGAGAGCACACCTGAGGAAGAACCTGATGGGTCTTATATCCCTAATGCAAAGCCTCTCCTGCGCTGAACTCCTATAGGTGGGAGTTACAGCTTCACATTCTTCCTGGTCAGCTACAGGGGAAGTTGGGGGAGGGTCAGCACCTACAATCTCTTGAGATGCTAATCTTGTGAAGGAATCCAAGTATTACAAGATGGTGAATTACAAGATGGTGGTTTCAATCAAGCTACTCCTTTGACAGAAAAGATACAATTATATTCTCATAGGACTGAAAAGAAGTTAACTTTGTGGGCAGCATCTGGTATCTTGGGTAGCATCTTGCAGGGGAATCTGGGGACTCACTCACTATGCACTCACTTCCCACTGTGGGAAGGGATCTTGTGCTGAGGGAGTGACTCGTGACACTGAGCTGTGCTTCCTTTGGGGAGCGGTGAAATGGGTAAAGTGAAACTGTTCTTATCCCCTTCTGTGCTCCTATTCTTGGGTTATTATTGTTATTGTTATTTTGGCACTGGGGATTGAACCCATGGAACTTCTACCTCTGAGCTACACCTCAGCCCTTTTTTAAAATTTTGAAACAGGGTCTTGCTGAGTTGCTGAGGGTCTCACTAAGTTGCTGAGGCTGGTCTTGAACCTGAATTCCTCCTGCCTTTGCCTCCCAAATACTAGGATTACAGGCATGTGCCTCCGTGCCCTGCTTATTCTTGGATTTTTTGCTCCAATGGTGTGCAGGAGGAACTTTTCCACTCAATGACTAGACTCTCTCAAAGGTGTTCTCATCCATGAGCTATTGTCAAAATTGATATTTCTGTGGGGAGATGACAGTAGAAAATTTCTATCACCTTGCTAATGTCAACCCTGTCTCTAATACTTCTCTAGGCTAAATACATGTGAGGTATTTTAGAAACATATAATCTTATGTAATAGTACCACATAGAAACCCCCATGAGATAGGTACTATTATTCCCCTTTTAAATATTAGGCAAAAGAGGCTCAGGGAGGCCAAAGAGCCCATAGATAGTGAGTCAAGTGGAGTCCAGATTTGAATTTATGCCCTCTGGTTCCAGAGGGTTTGTGGGTTCTTAATCATTTTGTTATAATGTTATAGAATAAAGCCATATACAATTTGTGATTGTGGTTTATGTTATAGGTAGGAAGAGACTTTGAAATGCAAATAATTAAACAAATGTTAGAGAAATGGAGTGCTAAGTCACTATACAAGTTACAAAAATGTTTCTCTGTCCTGTGGTTGTGCTCATCTGGGCCAAGTCAAGCAAGTACACTATGTCTTCTTCTTCCACGGAACCATCCAATTGAGGCTTACTTTCCCTTATAGACTATACATACTGTAGAAAAAACACAGTGCTGAGTAAAAATTATAGTGTTACTTAAAAAGAGAAGTGAATTCTTTCAAAAGTTCTATCCTCCAAACAAGCTGATTATGTTTTAAACTAGTAATTTCACAACAGTACCAGAAGCCTAAATATACTTTCAAAATAGTCTTCAAACACCAAGTAAATGGATACAAGGCACAGTTTGAAAAATTTAGCTCCAGCTTTCCATTGTTAGCCTCAAAGGCAAGTTGCTGGGAATGCTGGGTGGCAGAAAGCTCAGAGTCCTGCTCATGTTTCAGCTCTTTCTGGGGCTCTGGATTCTGATCTCTAAACAAAGACAAAGCAGGATCCTACTCACTCCCAGACCCAAAGGGAATAGAGAGCAAGACATCTGAATCCCTTCTTCCTGTGGCTGTGTTATCTCCTAAGTTTTATTTATCTCTTAGGACCCAATGTGAAATGATTCAGGGGCATCCCTTCAAGAACTCTAAATATTCTTTATTATCCTCCCTCCCATTGGATCTGTGCCATAATTCCAGTCTGTGTTCGTCTTGGATCAAGAATCTGTCGTCCCATTGCATTTGGGAACTCTCGCCTTCTGCATCCTTTGAATTGGTAAGCTTATCATTCAAGAGTTCATTCCATAAACTCATGGGACAGAATAGGCTCAAAGTTCAGAGAATGTCGATTCTTTGACATTGAGAATTATACATTGGAAAGAATCAGCTAGAGTCCTTAAAATTCATCCTCTGTCAAGGTTGCCTGCTTGAATTTTATCTAGCCAGTGATTCAGTGAAAGGGAGTAATGAACAAAACAAAGAAACCCTGGGTGTGGAGAGGCAGTTAGTGTTATTTGTGGCAATGACATTGAGGCCATCCTTGACTTCATCAAGTAATCCACCTCCACAGTTTTAGTCTCTGAGTCCAACATGCCATTTTCAAAGCAGTTTTATTAGCAATTTCCTCTTCCCTCTCACTCTTTTTACTTCTGGAAAATTCCTGCTCAGACTCTTTCTATTGTGTCCCTGACTCTCTACCCTTATTTTCTCCTATCACAGGGATAAATAATAGTTTGCTCATATGTATTCCTCTGACCTAATATTCATTCTGATGTATTGCAGTCTGACTCACTAGTTTAGGCTCCTCCTCCTCTTCCTCCTTTTTTTCCTCCTCTTCATCTGTACTGGAGACTGAACCCAGGGGCATTCTACTTCTGGGCTGCACCCCCAGCCCTTTTTATTTTCAAACAGGCTCTTGCTAAGTTGCTGAGTATCTCACTAAGTTGCTGAGGCTGGTCTCAAATCTGCAATCTTCTTATCTCAGCCTCCCAAATACTGGGATTGCAGGCATGTGCCACCACACCCAGCTTAATTTGGGCACTTTTTGAGAACAGAATTGAGGTCTAACTTGGTTTTGTTTTCCCAGTGACTTGCCCAGGACCCATAAGAGGTGCTCAATAAATATTTATTAAATGAAAAAAAGTGTTTTGTGTGCACCCCTCCAATTGCAGTTGACTTTAGAGTAGTTTAGGTTCGTCTTTGTTGAGAAATCCTTTACAAAAACCTACCATAAGGGCCAGGAGTATAAACTTCAATGGCTTTATTCCTTGAAATAAAAAAAAAAATGGACGAATATAGTACCCAATTCTCCTGATGTACCTCCTGACTTAGGAACATGCTTCTCTGTCTTATCTGTCTTTTTATAATTGATTGAAGGGCAGGTCTCCAGGTGTTTGGTCATAGAGTGAAGGACTCAGTACTCCACTCAGATAGAGGGAAAGATCGAAAACCTTTAGCAGTTGGGTAGAGAGTCCCAAAACATTACCAGTACCCTAGGCCAAGGATTCCCTGATGCCCAGGTGGCCAATAAGCAAACAGGAAAAGGGAAAAGAAATTTTATGCATTTTTGTTCAAACTGGGGAGAAGCAGCTAGATTGCTTCTCCCTGCTAGTCCCACAGAAGCAGTTACAGTTGATAGACACAAAAGGTGGGAGATCTACATATGTAGATTTAGCTAGCCAGAGAACTTGTTGCTTTCAGTTTCTTTGGCATCTGTTCTCAGCAGGAGGAAGTTTTTTATTCTCAGTATGAGGAAGTTCAGAAGCTAAAACAATGTGATGCTTTTAATTTCAAAAGGGGCTCTGAAGTCTGTTTAAAAAGAAAAAGGTGACATGCAGGACCCACAGGAAGAAGACTTGCCTATGACACGGTATAGAAAAGAGTGGCTGACCTCAGTAGGACATGTTCAATTCTGATTATAAAATTCTCATTATGAGTGTATGACTGTGTGTATTTGTATGTATTGGGGGGGGGGAGTTCTCATGTGTGTGTGGGGGGCGTGTGATAAAAGAAGAGGAAGTCCCAAAGAGAAGTCACAGACAATAGCCAAAGCCTGCTTCATAGAAGATGTGCCACATGTATTGAATGTATTGATTGTTAGGACGAATGGATGAGTGACAGAAGGATCCGGCTGTGAGTTCAATAAGTAGATTTCAATTTGGGTGATGGAGAATAAAAGGGTCCTAGACTATTAGCATTAGAAGGGAAATTAAAAAGAGAGAAGTTTATAAAATAAAAGTGTTATCTGGGCATGGAGGTGCATGACTGTAATTCCACTACTTGGGGGGTTGAGACAGGAGGACTACAGGTTCAAGACTAGCTTCAGCAACTTAGAGAGACCCTGTTTCAAAATATGAAAATTAAAAAAGGGGGCTGGGGGCATAGCTCAGAGATAGAATGCCTCTGGGTTCAATCCCTAGTACGAGAGAGAGAGAGAAAGAGAGAGAGAGAGAGAGAGAGAGAGAGAGAGAGAGAGAGAGAGAGAGAGAGAGAGAGAGAAGAGAGAAGAGAGAAGAGAGAAGAGAGAAGAGAGAAGAGAGAAGAGAGAAGAGAGAAGAGAGAAGAGAGAAGAGAGAAGTAAAGGAAGAAAGAGGGAGGGAAGGAGAGAGGGAAGAAGGAAGGAAGGAAGGGCAAAAACAAGGAAGAGAAGAGAAAGGTGCATTCAATGGTTAGAGAGGAAATTTGGGGTTTATTAACAATTTAATACATTGGAAAATACATCTAACTATAGTTTAAAAATTGTGAGTTTAATGAATAGCTATCTGTGAAGAATTGGGCGAAGAAGAAGAGTTCCATTCTTTCAATGACAACCTTATAAGTTAGACATCTATTATTGTACAAGTGAGGTCATGTGTCTCAATCTACATAGTTTTTAGATATGGATCAGCTGTCATAGCACTTTTATCTGTGATACATTTGGGCACAGAATTAGAGAAATCAAGTAGACTATTTCTTGTGGAGAGAATTCCTGTTAAGGACATGCTCAGAGTTTAAATATGACATCCATGACATTGCTCTACCATCTTGGTTTGATTAGATCAATTGACTTATTGGTCAGAAAATAGCTTTGGTGTGATCATGAGAAGTAAACATGAAATATACCCAGATGTATGCTACTCCACATACTGCTAAGTCACAAAATTCTGAAACTTTTTCACCAACTAATTCTTTCAGTTTATGCTATTTAAAAAAGTAAACATCATGCAACATTCTGGATGAAACTGTTTAAGAAACTGGTATATGATTTTCTTTTCTTTTTGGTGGTACTAGGGATTGAACCCAGGGGAATTCTACGTCTGAGCTAGTGTATGATTTTCAATTGAGAATAAATGCACCTACAGTAATATCTTAATAAAATGGATTCCAATTTACTATAAGAAAAATTTAGGTAAAAAATTAAAAGAGAAAAGTAGAAAAAGCTAGAACCATGGGACTTACTTAAAAAAAAATCAGTAGAAGCTGAATGTGGCAATGCATGCCTATAATCCCAGTACTTAGAAGGCTGAAATAGGAGGGTCTCAGGTTGGAGGCCAGCCTCAGCAATGTAGCAAGGTCCATAGCAACTTAATGAGATCCTGTTTCAAAATAAAAAATAAATAAAATAGGTCTAGGGGTGCAGTTCAGAGGTGGAATGCCCCTGGGCTCAATCCCCAATACCACACACCAAAAATATCAGTATATTAGGGGACACTGATTTCCTGAAGGAAGCACAGATTAGACTAGAAAGTACTTTACAATATTTAGAATCAAGACAATGAAGGCAATCAAGATATGATTCACAGGTAATCAGAGTTCTTATTCACTCACCCTGAACTGTAGACATACTACCATGCCACTTTAAAAAAAAAAGTGTTTTGAATGATTAAATTTTTTTCTCTCTTCCTCTCTCTCTCTCTCTTTCATACTGAGGATTGAACCCAGGGGCATTCTGTCTCTGAGATACACTCCTAGCACTTTAAATTTTCTTTTCATTTTGAAAAAGATTCTGATTAAATTGCTAAAGGTCTCACCAAGTTGCTGAGGCTGTCCTTGAACCTACAATCTTCCTGTCTCAGGCTCCCAAGTGCTGGGATTACAGAAGTGCACTGCTGCACTCAGCTTGATCAACACTTATTTTTAAAAGCTGCTTCCTCTTTTTATGCCTTTCATACTCATCTCTAGCGTCCCTGAAAGCATTCTTGAATGTCACACTACTTCCTGATCCATTTACTATCTTCTAGAACCAATCTTGCATCTCCAGTAAATTTAAGAAGCTCAACATGGCAAGCTCTGCCTTTCCTATGTACCAGCTTTGAGATGAAAGTATCTCTGTTTACAAATGACATCACCCCCCAAAAAATCAACCAGAAGACTTCTAGAGCAGATACACAAATTCAACAAAGTTGATCGGTACAAAATTGACTTGCAAAAATCAGTACCTTTTCTATACACTGATCACAAATCCATTGAAAAAAGAAATACAATCTGGAAAAAAAATTCCATTCACAATAGCTTTAAAAAATACTTAGGAATAAATCTAATCAAGAAGGTAAAATAAAGCCAGGCATGGTGGCACACACTGGTAATCCCAGTACTTGGGAGGCTGAGACAGGAGGATCCAGGTTCGCGGCCAGCCTCAGCTACTTAGTGAGGCCCTCCGCAACTTAGTGAGACCCTGTTTCGAATGCCCCTGGGTTCAATCCCCGGTACCGCAAAAACAAAACAAAAAAACCTCTACAGTAAAAATTATAGAACACTGGAGAAAGAAACTGAGGAAGATCTTAGAAGCTGGATAGACCTAGGATAAGCAGAATAAATATGCCGAAATGGGCATATTACTTTATTACTTGCCTCTGTTCTTACACTGTAATATTGCTCAACTTCTCTTGTACTGAGGACTAAAGCCCCTCCTTGCTTTCAGTGGTACCCCTGAATCCTGTTCCCTTAGTCTTATCTTATCCTTCAACCTGGATACTTGATGTTTCTTGCCTGCCTTGTCCTCCCAATGAAGATAGAGCCTGTAGTTCATTTCTTGAAGGCAATTCTTTTTGATGTTATTCTCAACTAAAGTTATGCATTAGAATCACCTGGAGTTGGGGAAACTACAAATAAAGTGGCCTCAAACCAGGTTTGAGTTTAAATGTTTTACAGATAATGCCGCCTGCCCATAGACAGAAAAACACAAGGCTATAAAGTCCGTTAGGAAATTAATTCTTGGCCCTTCCTTCCTTCCTTCCTTCCTTCCTTCCTTCCTTCCTTCCTTCCTTCCTTCCTTCCTTCTTCTTTCTCCTAGTAGCCACTCACTGATCATCAGGAAGATGAGTATATAGACTACGAATTCTGAGCATCCTAACTATGGCAGTTCTTGACAGATATGTGACTCCCTTTTTCACAGCAGAAGTTCTCAAATGATTTGGTCTTAGGACCCCTTTACTTTGATAAAAACTGGATACCAAAGAGCTTTTGTTTATGAAAGTGATATCTATTGATATTCACTGTATTAGAAATTAAAACTGAGCCAGGCATGGTGGCACACGTCTATAATCCCAGTACTTGGGAGGCTAAGTCAGGAGGCTCACAGGTTTGCAGTCAGCCTCAGCAACTTAGTGAGACCCTGTTTCAAAATAAAAAATAAAATAGAGCTGGGTGTGGCTGAGAGGTAGAATGCCCTTGGATTCAATGCCTCTGTAATAACCCAGGCTGGGGAGCAAAGCCACCGCCCTTACTTAACACGGTACAGCGACGGGGCACATTCCCTGGAAAAAACTGGCAAATAGATTTTACTCAGATGCCCCCATGCCAAGGATAAGTATCTCTTGGTTTTTGCTGATACGTTCTCTGGGTGGATAGAGGCATATCCTACCCGGACTGAAAGGGCCCAAGAAGTCATTAAGGCATTGCTAAAAAAAAAACAAAAAATTATTCCAAGATTTGGACTCCCCAGGTCACTCCAAAGTGACAATGGGCCTTCTTTTATTTCAAAAATAACACAGGAGGTTTCACGAGCTCTGGGCATAACTTACTATCTCCACAGTTCCTGGCATCCTCAGTCCTCAGAAAAAGTGGAGAGGGCTAACTTGCAAATTAAGACCACCTTGGGAAAGCTATGTCAGGAGACCTCAGAGCCCTGGTTACGCCTACTGCCCATTGCTCTATTATGAATTAAAATTGCTCCTAAAACCTCTTTCCAACTGAGCCCTTATAAAATGCTATATGGGAAACCTTTCTTAACTTCAAATCCTGTGACTGATCCTAAGACACAGGAGATGATTAAATATATAATTAATTTGGGGCAAGTACAAAATGCTTTAATAAAGTATAAAAATAAGATTCTTCCAACTCCTGACAATTCGACATACCTGGCAAAAGTACAGCCAGGTGATTACGTCTTACTCAAAACCTGGAAAAAAAGACTCGCCCAACGAGCAACTTCTTCCAAGATGGAAAGGTCCATTTCAGGTTCTTCTTAACACTCCCACAGCTGTTAAGCTACAGGGACACAATTCCTGGATTCATATGTCTAGAATTAAACCTGTCCCTCTTGAGGTTTCACAGAACCAAGGCTCTAACATCGGCAACAAGCCTCCAGGTGCCAGAGAGACCAGCGAAAGCTACTCCTGTGAGCCTCTGGAAGATTTAAGAGTGCTATTCAAAAGGACCGGATCAGGATAAGTTACATTTCCTTGTGATTTTGCCTCAAAACCTCATGATGCCTAGCCTAACTAGACTTATTGGTCTCCTAATTTTTTTACATGGTTCTCCCAGACAAAGACAAACTTTTTCCTAGATTGGTTACAACAGTATGTCACAGATACTATAAAAATTACTGCTGGATTTGGGATTTAACACCCACTTCCAATCCATCCACAGTATCCTGATGGATGTTTTCCTTTCCGGAGAGTAAGTGGTTAATGGGATTTCTCCTTCTCTTGGCGGGTATAGTTTACATCAGCATACTGTTCTGCTGTTTGGCTGGTTGGTACTTATATCGTATGTTTATGCCTTCTGTTCCAGAACATCAAAATCTACAGCCAACGAAAAGGCCTGACCTCCCCCTACCTCTTTTAGATCAGTTAGGGAAAAACTGTCGGTCCCTACGTAGGCAGGGTCAACGCCCCCTTGTCAGCTCCGAAGCAGTTTCAGAAGTCGGACCTTCACCCTTCGGCACCCCTTAAGATTAAGGGGACCCAAAGTCTCAGGGGGGGAAATGATGAGGTAGCTTAGGAAGTAAAATGTTAGGTAAAAGGAGGTATCGGAAAAATTCATAAAAAATCTGGAGAGTGTTAATCCAAAACTCCACCCCTCGGGAATTTTTCCTTTGGTTCGGCCCAAGAGAGACGTACAGCCCAGCCCACCTGAGACGTACCGTCAAATTCCGGAAGAGCCCAGCCCACCTAAAGCAGCACACACCTGGAAAGAGGAGGAGCCAGCTCTCACCTGGAGCTCAACCTATCGAATACTTGATACCTGAGAGAGAGGGGCTGGAAATGAGGACCCCGCCCTCTCATATATCCCCTGGATTTTCCACGTGTTCCCTCTCTCGGCGCTTGCTCGTGATCGGGGAAACATGCCCTAGGACTTGGTCGTGGGGGGACCCCTGTCTCCCTTTTCCTTTTTTTCCTCTGCATCCAAGTTTTTCCTTCCCAGTTTTTTCCTTAAATTAAACCTGCCAGATGTTGTAAAGGATATGTGTTAAAATTCTTTTTTTCACAATATCAAGAACCTGGATTTTATATTACCTTATTTTTGAGGTACATTTGGCACCCCATCACAACAACAAGTCTGATTCTGCTGCCATGCAATGAAGCTAATAACTCGAGACTCAGAATGGTGGGAGAAAAAAGCACTTTACTGGTAACAAGCCAGCCAGTTGGAAGATGGGGACCCTTGTCCAAAAAATAGCCATCTTGCTCAGGGGTTGCAGATGCAGAGGCAATATAGGAATTTTGGGAGAGGTATATCAAAGAGGTGAGCATCAGAGTACTTACAGATGTTGTGGTGGTCTGCTCTTCTGATGTTATCTGAAGGGTACCACATATCCTGGGTTCTGTGAATCTAAAGAAAAGTTATTGATTAGAATGTCTTATGACTTGTGTCTTTTTAGTTCCTTTTCCCGGGAATAGCTAACTTTGCAATTCATCATTAAGATACATAAGAGAAGCCAGGTATGGTAACACAGGCCTATAATTTCAGTACTTAGGAGACTGAGACAGGAGGATCCCGGGTTCAAGACCAGGGATATAGGAGACTTTTGTGAGGAGTGGGGAGGAGGAGGTTTGTGAGGATGACATCAGTCTAATAGTCACAATGTGATTTAGGGTGTTTTGATCATTTTTAAGGTCCTGGTGGAGGCTTCACTATCTTCTCAATAGGTCTCTCTCTCTCTCTCTCTCTCTCTCTCTCTCTCTCTCTCTCTCTCTCTCTGTCTCTCTCTCTGTCTCTCTCTCTCTCTCTCTCTCTCTCTCTCTCTATATATATATATATATATATATATATATATATATATATATATATATAAATTTTGATGGTACTGGGGATTGAATCGGGGGGGGGGTTACTTTTGAGCTATACTCCCAGCCCTATTTTGTTTTTCATTTGGAAACAGGATCTCACTAAGTTGTTGAGGGCCTCACTAAATTAATAAGGCTGGCCCTGAACCTGCGATCCTCCTGTCTCTGCCTCCCAAGTACTGGGATTACAAGCATATGCTATGAGGAATAAGGGATTAGGGAATTTTGCCACAGGCTTCCGTATTAAAGTTACATATTCTTTGTTCTCCCTTTATGTCTCTTTACTACTTATTTTCCTCCCTTCCTCCTTCCATCCCTCCCTTCCTCCTTCCTTCCTTTCTTTTTTTGTAATGATAGTGGGGAATGAACCCAAGGGCATTCTACTTCTGAGCAACACCCCAGCCCTATTTTATTTTTGTTATGGAACACGATCTCTCTAGGTTGCTGAGTCTTGCTACGTTGCTGAGGTTGTCTTCAAACCTGCTATCCTATCTCAGCCTCCCAAGTACTGGGATTATACGCATGTGCCACCATGCCCAGTTCCTATTTCTTTAATTTCTTCTATCTTACCTCACCTCCAGCCAGTATTGAGCTGACCTGAGGGTGTTAAATCATTGGAACATTTGGTTTTCCTTGCTAAGGGGGAACAGACAGTGCATGACAACAGATGATGTTTATTCTTCAAGAGGAAGGAGAGAAGAGGGCCTGTGTACTGGAGCTGAGCACTGTAACTGAATGCAGAGGAAGGCTGGCATTTGCCTTGAAAGGGTTGAGACCACTTTAAACCTTGTAATTTATTTGAGTCAAGTTCTCTTAGTTGTGCAAGATGGCAATGAGCCCAACTCATTCCCCTTTTACCCACAGCCCCAGAACAAATTCTCCCAATTAAAAAAAAATACCACTAAAACAGACAGGGGAGGTGACTGTGCACTTCTGGTGGGCGCAGAGTTTCCCAGCAGTTGGTTCTTTGGTGATGAGGGAGGTTTTGTCTTTAGTCACTATGGGATACAGCAGACTTCCTCTGGTGACACCCACAGGATAGGAACATTCTCATAAAGAAGAACATGACTTTGCATCTGATTCTCACGAAGGAAGATTAAAAACTAGCAGTATTTGAAAAATTGCTATGGTTTTCAAGTTGGAGCTCAGCAGGTCAAGGTGGCTGCAATTTTATCTGTGGCACCAGTCATTGTTTGTCAGTGACAGTAGGACATTGTATGCGAAGGCAGCAGGAGTTAACACAAAGGCAGGCTTGGGGGCTGGCAGGCAGTAGGCAGGACAGGTGGAAGAAGCAGGGAGGTGTTGCAGAGAGGAGGGGGAAAAAAAAGAGGAGAAGGAAGGGGTGGGAGGCCCAAGGACTTCTTGTTCTCACTGTGGTGTTCATAACACTGGGGGGCTATTGTCCTGCAGATTGTGAATTTCAAAAGCAGGGGACATTTTTATCCACAGTCTCTTTGACTAAGAGCGGAATTACCTATTGAAAAGCAGAAAAAACAATGTTCTCTCTTTTTATAATGAAGATTGCAGGTCATATCCCACAGAGAGGCTGTAGAACACAGTTTGAGCCTTCTGTTTATTGTTCTATCCAGGCTTAGCAGGTATGACTTTTCCCAAAGCTCCCCCCGCCCATCCCAATCTGTGAACATGCCACATGGTGGTGAGCTGAGTCTCCATTTCCTCTTCAATTATAACTGATAATAGCAAAAGTTTTCTTTGGTGGACAATTCTTTCTGGAAATTCTGAAAGCTAGTTTGTGGGGTAGCATCTGAATAAGATCTCTGTGAAGGGCAGGCTGTCCCCTGCTCTGAGTTACTTCAGGATGTGTAGAAGGATTTTCATGCTGTGTTTAACCCTGAGTTACTCCATTTTGTAAAGAAGAGGTTTGCATGAGTTACTCCATTTTGAGACCCTGAGTTACTCCATTTTGTAAAGAAGAAGTTTGCATGAGTTACTCCATTTTGAGAACAAGTGCTAAGGTAGAATGGCTCTATTAATGGCTCTTGTACCTTTTTTGTACAAGTCAACAAGGCACAGACTGAAAAAAAATTTTAATGATGCTAATAAAACGACTACCTGGGAACTTACTGAATGGACAGTAACACAAGGCTGCATGGATGCATCAACCCCATATTAGAAAAACCAGGCCCATGAGCTTGTTCACTACACTGTAACCCTCACCTAAGACCCATACAAGGAGGAGCACCCAATACCAGACATGGTGGCACCCTGACCCTGTCACCTGGTCACTCGTCATGAGCCTTGCCCAGGAAACTTGCCATAGCAAAGAATCTCCAGTACTCTTGTGATGGGGTGCGGAATGTACCCCAAGGATAAGGGTTCTTGATATCCGTGGAGAAAAGAATTTCTACACTTATCAGTCACAACATCTGGCAGGTTTATTTAAGGAAAAACTGGGAAAGAAAACTGGGGTGCAGGAAAAGAAGGGGAGTGCAAAAAGAAATCCCCGGCCACCAATTCTTAGGACATGTTCCCCGATCCCAAGCAAAGTCTAAGAGAGGGAACACGTGGCAAATCCAGGGGGTATATAAGAGGGCGGGGTCCTCATTTCCAGCCCCTCTCCTTCAGGTTCCAAGCAGTCCGATAGGTTGGGCTCCAAGTGAGGGAAGGTCCCAACTAAGCTGGCTCCTCCTCTTTCCAGGTGTCCGTCTCAGGTGGTCCCAAATAAGCTGGCTCCTCCTCTTTCCAGGTGTATGCTGCTTTAGGTGGGCTGGGCTTTACGTCTCTCTTGGGCCGAACCAAAGGAAAAATTCCCGAGGGGTGGGGTTTTGGATTAACACTCTCCCGATTTTTTATGAATTTTTTTCCGATACCTCCTTTCTACCTAAGCTACCTCATCACTCTGTCCCCTAGCTTCAGCTCAGTGTGGTTTCTCCTGCCCCTGATGACAACACAAGACCCACTCCAAGCTTACACCGTCAGCTAATGCCTCAAAATGACACTATAAAACTGCCATTCAGCTGGACTCTTGGACCCTCCCCTCGCCTTGACAACTCTGTGAGACTGGTTCATTAAAACCTTTATCTGGCTGGATGTGGAGGCACACACCTGTAATCCCAGTACTTGGGAGACTGAGATGGGAGGAGCACAAGTTCGAGTCCAGCTTTAGCAACCTAGTGAGACTCTCATCAACTTAGCGAGACTCTGTTTCTAAATAAATAAATAAATAAATAAATAAATAAATAGTAGGGCTGGGGGTCTAACTCAGAGGTAGAATACTCCTGGATTCAATCCACAGTAACACACACACAGAGTTTCGAATAAAGGAATGTGCAATCTCCTCGGTCTTGATACCAAGTGACCCATGCATGCCTACTTGGTTGAAGAGCAGCCAATAGACATGGTGGAGGGACACAAACGTGTTCGATCTATGTTGATGACATAGTTTGCTCACGACAGTCTCCTAGGATGTTTTTTCTTGTAGTTATAGATATGGCAGGATGACTGGGAAGGAAAATCATGGAGTCCTCTTTAATTCACCCCAGTAGCTTAAGAGCAAGTCAGCCCTGGCCTTGGAACACAGCAGCAGCGTTTGAGGCTTTGACTTTGGTTACTATCTCATTCCTGAGGCCCCACAATCAGGCATTTGGAGAACTCATGGGGTCCTCAGTTCAGCTGCTAACTAGCAGGGTGACCCGAGGGAAATCACTTTGTCCTCTCTGATCTTCAGGTGTTCCATCTATGAGATGGGGCTGTTGTTGGCCCAGTATCTCACAGGGCGCTTGGGAGAATCACAGGAGTAAGTGGATGTGCCTTTATCTTGTGAAGGTCTGCGCTTTCTTTTAGCTCCTGGTAGCCAAACACATTCTTTAGTTGAACTTTTTTTTTTTTTTTTTTACTTTTCCTACAGGTATTATTTCTATTTTAAAATGTCTTCACTGGGATGGGCTTAAGGGAAACCCTCAAGAATATGAAAGAAATTTCAATGTTGTGGGAGAAGAGATGTTTCCAGAAGAGGGTCCAAGGAGTTCCCTCAAAGAGGGGGGGATTTGACTCAGGACCAGCCGGGACCTTGACATATGTGACAGAAAAGAATATCGGCACATGTCAATAGAGGCACAAAGATTTATTTAGGAAATCAAGGAATACATATTCAAAGGAGAATGTGGAAGCCTGGTATGGTTGCCCACACCTGTAATCACAGTACTTGAGAGGCTGAGGCAGGAAGATTGCAGGTTTGTGTCCAGCCTCAGCAACTTAACAAGACCCTCAGCAACTTAGTGAGGCCCTGTTTCAAAATAAAAATTAAAATAGGGCTGGGGATGTTGTTCAGAGGTAGAATGCCGGTGGGTCCCAGCTCCAGTACCATCAAAAAGGAGAATGTGGGCCATCTCCAGAGTGAGAGATGTGTTTTGAAGGTTCATAGCTCCTCTTTTTTTTTTTTTTTTGTAGTACTGGAATTTGAAACCAGGGACATTCTTTCTAGTTACATCCCCAGCCCAATTATATTTTTTATATTTATTTATTTATTTATTTATTTATTTATTTATTTATTTGTTTCAGTACTGGAGATTGAACCCAGGGGCATTCTACCTCAGAGCTACACCCCCAGCCCTATTTTTTATTCTTTTATTTTGAAACCGAGTCTCACTAAGTTGTGGAGGGCCTCACTAAGTAGCTGAGGCTGTCCTTGAACCTGTGATCCTCCTGTCTCAGCCTCCCAAGTACTGGGATTACAAGCATGCACCACCATGCCCAGCTTATTTTTTGAAGCAGGGTCTCACTAAATTGCTGAGGTCCACCTTGAACCTTCGATCCTCCTGTAACAGCCTCCCAAGTACTAGGGATTACAAGCATGTATCACTGTGCCAGGCTCACTGCTCCTCTTTAAAAGGAAGCTTTATGAAGGGTGGGTATGGGAAGGTATGTGAGGATGGCATCCATCCAGTGATCACAAGATGGTTTACAGTGACCTGGTCATCTTCCACAACCTTGATGTGCTCTCCGTTGTCTGATCAGTACATAATGCTGGAAAATCCCCTATTAACAGGTTCTTCAAGATATAATATCTCTCTTGCTTAACCTATTTATTCAGGTATTTAATTAACAGTGTGCAAGGTAATTATAGGTGAGAGTGTTTACGGTTAACTTTAAGATTTACAGATTTTTCCAGAAAATTGGTATCAACAGGCCTGGGAGGAACTGGCTGAGGGAGTGACAGGCGTGGAAAAGTATGCAGAACTTCTGGATGAAAATTGTATTTCCTTCTCCTTCCTTTATTTTCCTTTCTACCTATTTATTTTATTGTTTTCCATCTTGGTGCATCAAGACCATGTGAATCTTTACATAGCATAGGTGATTTTCAAGTTAGCATTTCAAGTTAGATCAGTCGTTGAGTTCTTTTCTGTGTATATCTGCTTCTCTTTGATTTTATATCTTGTGTGTCCCAATGGAAAAAGCAATGGGCTAAGATTCAGGAAAATCCATCCTTCTATGTTTTTAAATTTTTATTGGTACGCATAATAGTTGCGCAGAATAGTGTCATTATTTTGCACATGTACAAAAGACACCACATCTGGCCTGATTTTTTATGTAGACACTCATAGCTATAAACTTTCCTCTTAAAACTGTTTTCACTATATCCCAGAAGGGCAGAGGACACAATGGTGAGAATATGGCTGTCAAGTGAATTTGCAAGTTGTTCTAAAAAATAAGTGTTTTCAAATGTCAGTGCATAGTCGTTCTTCTAAAGCAGAATATGATGGTTTTGCCAAGTTTCTTTAAATCAACAATTCATCAATCAGATAAGAAGCATTTGTAAAATGAGCATATGTTCAACCTGTTGTAGATATCCTGTATGCCTTCTATCCCCATTTGCACCCTCCCACTACCCTTCTGTGTCCTGCTCTCTCTCAAGATTCTGACCCGTATAGTGTTTTTACACTGTGATTTTGGGTTAGGTGTGTCCAATGGGAAGCATCATTAGGAGATCAGAATGGTGACTTCAGATATCTACTCCCCCAGCTCTCCTACTGAAGACTTATTAAGGCTGGTAATATCTCCCCACAGAAGGTCACAGTACTCTCTACATAGCTTTCTCTGGCTCCAGGTTCTGGAAAGCACACCTTCCCCTCACCCCCTCAGACCTATGGGTGATAACTATACCTGTTGCAATCTGCTCCTGGTAATATACTAACTCATGTATTAAATTCCTAAACCATGATCTCATCTTAGAAAAAAGCCCCTCTATTAAAATCTTCATAAATTGTCTCAATTTGAGTATTTCAACAATTTTTTTCTTTCAGAACTCTAACCAATATACCCTATTAAATTAAACAAAACAAAACAACAGTGTAAAAGACATTGTCCCTACCATCAGGGACTGAACATCATTGAAGAATGTCATGCTATAAAGTTATAACATAAGGAATATACATTATCATACACAATAACTGCTACAATAGGAGAGAGATACTACAGAGTGGTGGTTTTGTTTATTGTTTTCTTTTTAAAACCTTGTTTACAGTTTGATTGATGTATAATCAATATTCAGTGACATGCATATACTTAAAGTATATAGTTTGGTAAGTTCTGACACAGGTATACACCTATGACACTATTAATAACATCAAGATAATGAACATATCCATTATCTCCTGCAGTTTTCTTGTGCCATTTTTAATCTCTTCCACCTGCCTAATGCTCTCCCTACAAAAACCTAGCCCTTACCATTGATCTGCATTTTGGTAATATAGGTTACTTTGCATTTTCTAGTATTTTAAATAAATGGAATCATAAATGAGTATGGATTCATTTTTCTGACCTCTTTCACTAAATATGATTCTTTAAAGACTTATTCATGTTATAGTATGCATCAATAGTTCAGTCCTCTTTATTTTGGTATAGTATTTCATTGTATGGATATACCACGATTTGTTTATGCATATACTTGTTGATAGACATTATAGTTGGTTCCAGCTACCAGATATTTCAAATAAAGAATCTATTTATGTACAATTCTTTGTAGATGCATATATTTTCATTTTGATTGAATAAATACTTAAAAGTTACTATGTGGGTAATAGGTGTATGTTTAACTTTTTAAGATATTACCACAGTCTTTCCAAAGTGGTTCTACATTTCTATTAACAGTGTATGGGCATTCCAGGCCCTTCACATCCTCATCAACACTTGCCATGGGTAACCAGTTGAGTATCTTTTTATGTTCTTATTTGATCTTTATCTTCTTGAAGTGCATATTCAAATCTTTGGTCCTTCTTTTAATGTTTTTTTTTTAAACAACTCCAAAACATACATTACATCATATGTATGCTACACACACACACACACACACACACACACACACACACACACACACACACAGAGTAATTCGTATCCAGAATATGGAAAGAAACCTCAAAGTTCAGTAATTTTTGTAAAAAAAAATCCCACTTAAAAATGGGTAAAACAAGCCGGGCATGGTGGCGCACGCTTGTAATCCCAGCATTCGGGAGGCTGAGACCAGAGGATCTGGGTTCGCGGCCAGCCTCAGCTACCTAGTGAGGCACTCCGCAACTTAGTGAGACTCGGTTTCAAAATAAAGAATAAAAAAAAATAGGGCTGGGGGTGTAGCTCGGAGGTAGAATGCCCCTGAGT
>PVLC010032077.1:0-18374 GCA_004027655.1 Graphiurus murinus | reverse complement strand
CTTGTAATCCCAGCATTCGGGAGGCTGAGACCGGAGGATCCGGGTTCGCGGCTAGCCTCAGCTACCTAGTGAGGCACTCTGCAACTTAGTGAGACTCGGTTTCAAAATAAAGAATAAAAAATAGGGCTGGGGGTGTAGCTCGGAGGTAGAATGCCCCTGAGTTCAATCCCCAGTACCGCAAAAAAAAAAAAAAAAAAAAAAAAATGTGCCTTGTGAATGTATCACAGGGCATTTTTGTTAGCCAGGGAGTTTCCTCTCTTATTTTCCCATAAGAAGCAATGGTCTTGCTGAGATCTGAAGGAGTAGTAGGGATTAACTAGGCAACTAAGGAAAGAAAGAACATCCCACATAAAAGAATGGACAGGATGGCCAGCAGGGGCATGACATTTATGAGGAATGAGAAAAGACCAGTCTGCCTATACATAACAGAGATAGCAAAAGGGACTTCAAATTGTCATTTGACACATTCTTTTAGAACTTTCTTTTATATAGTCACTTCCATAGTCATTATTATTATTATTATTTGCAGTATTGGAGATGAACCCAAGGGCACTCTACCTCCGAGGTACACCCTCAGACCTTATTTTGTATGTTTGTTTTGAAACAATATCTCTCACTAGGTTGCTGAGAATCTTGTTACATTGCAGAGGCTGTCCTCGAACCTGTGATCCTCCTGTCTCAGTTTCCCAAGTACTGGGATTACAGGTGTGTGCTACCACACCTGACTCCTAGTCATTATCTTAACTTTTGTTTATATGATTGTTCAGCGAATGTGTAGCTCCTCTTCTTGAGGTTAAACTTCATGCAGTTTTTGCTCAGTATTGTGTTCCCATTACCCAAGCTCACTGCTTAGTTCCTCCTAGAGGAGACTGAAGATGCAGGTAGGTTCCAAATGGTCGAATAGTGCAGACACCATGGGTACAAATTTCAGTTTTGACTTTTATGTCTTCAGAAATATTACCACCTATGGAGAAAATTAGGAAATTTTCCTTTTCTGCATTTAGCACTACATTTAGAGAGTGGTGGGTGTGCAGCCACCCACCACTTAGAGAGTGGTGTGTGTGTGTGTGTGTGTGTGTGTGTGTGTGTGTGTGTTGAAGTGAATAGGAAGAACTCTGCCTAATATTTGACACATGGAACACTTAAAGATTAAGTAATAATTTTTAACAATTATGATTTTGCTCTTTTATGTGTTTTAGGGGAAATGAAGAAACCCAGAAAGACAATTCCCAAATCCATATTTACAGCACTGCCTCTCGTGACTGCCTTCTATTTATTGGTTAACATTTCCTATCTGACTGTTCTGACGCCCAGGGAAATTCTCTCTTCAGGTTTGTACACAGTGGCCAAGCAATAAATAAAGTAATAGTCCCTTTAGCGCATTTTAATATCAACTTATTAGTTGGGACTGTAGTTTGCTGTTTGTTATTCCATATAAAAGTGAATGTGTCATTTTGTAATAAAAAAGAGTATGATTTGGCTTAGAAAAAAGATTCATGTTCAAGCATGGCCATGCATTTTCTCATAATATGGAAAGGGTATGTATCATGCTAATGTATTACACAGATCGGATTAAAAATATTAGTTATTCTTTCCATAATCTCTTCTCATCAGTGACACTATGAAATCAGTTCATATAGATTAAAACATTTAAAACATTCAATTCTCAATATTCTTCTAAGTGACAAGAAGAATTATAAATTGGAAATGCAAGATATTAGCAATTAAAAAGAAACACTAAGGGTTAATTGGTGCATATTATTAATATGTAAAAATGTAATTTACTTGAAATAATTCCAAAATTTATAGTGGCAAAAGGCCTTGAACATATTTGAAATTGGACTAAAAATTACTGTTAAAGCCCAAATTGTAGAATATAGAAAAAACAAATAAAAAAATTAAAGAACTATATATTTTAAATGAATAATAGGTTTAATAAATAAAAAGATATTTTTAAAGAAACAAAAATCAGGGCAAGTGGAAGGCCAGCAATTTTTTCACACAAGTGCTAAACCTTAAGTCATCACCTTCTGAGATAAACCTATCTATCAACCTTTAGGATTAATCCCTTTTGAGGAATCCCAGTGCTAACAACAATTGTGTAGTTTAGGCCTTTGTGGAAAAGTCATAGAGTGTTTTGACTGTAATCGCTTATAATTTCATTTATAGTGCTTACTCTTTCAGGAATATAATCCTAAGGTTTTGTTTAAATTCTGAATTAATATTTTTGAATTTAAATATCTGTACTTTTTTTTATAAATTCAGAGTAAGAAAATAATGAAAACTCCTTATAAAAAGTGTACTTATAAGGATGACCATCATACCATTAGGTGTGGTAGCAAAAACTACAGATCACCAAAATATTCACTAAGTTTGAAATAAATAATTTAGGAAAATCTTTGTAAAGACCATTCTGAACTTTTAAGAGATAAAGACTGGAGATGCAGCTCAGTTGTGGAGCACTTGTTTAGCATGTGTCAGACCCTGGGTTCTGTCCCCAGCAACCACAAACAAGACAAAACTTTAAATATCATATTATTGATTATACTCAAATTATAGGGACAATGTTTATAAATGCAATAATGATGAGAAACATAGATCTATACCCACCCCCATATAAAACAGAGAATAGTTAACAATGGTGATCAACTGGGGTGATATTTTTTGCTTTATTCTTTACACAGAATTTTCCAAATATTCTTTAATGAAGGGAATAATTTACATAATCAGTGGAGAAAATTATAAACAAATAAATTCCTATTTTAAGGATTAAAAATTCCTATTTTAAGGATTAAGGAACACATTTGTTTTCAAACAGGTATATCTAAAAGATGTGAAGAATTTCCAAAGGAAAAGTAGTAGCTATAATTCAATATGAATTGAATGCTATGTTTTATTTGAGGAACACTAAATGCCAAGCTATAATAAAATTAAATAAATATTATAGCTTGTTAATATTATGATTGTTCAATTTTGGTATTAACAATGGTATTAATCCTGTAATGTTTTTGTCCATGTCAGCATTAGAGTTCTAACCTGTTATCTTTACCTATTATTCTCTTAGAAGAAAAAATGTCTTTCCTTGTAAGCTCTGCAACTGAGGAAAGAGGGATGTCCCTCTAGAATGAGGTGTGTGGAAAATCCTAGTGAGGAGGCCTGCTTCCAGCTTTTCAGCCTGAGGATTTCAGTGTTTCTGAATCCCTAGTATACACTGTGGCCAAGAGTGCCACAGTTGGTGAGCTCAAGGTTTTGATGCCGTATTTGAAACTAGAGAACATTGGCATAGGACAAGATTGTGTAAATCATTAAACAAGCTGCATTGGGACAGAAGCTAAGATTTCTTTGGTCAGATGCAGTCCTAGGAAGCAACTCTTAAATATACAGATGTGATTAAGAGTTTGGGAATGAAAGTGGGAATTTTAGAATGACTTATAAATTGATGCCATCATTTTTGGAGGGCACCTTTGTAACATTGCTCTTACTTAAGAATGTATATACTCTTGAACTCACAAGTCCCACTTCTAAGAATTTACTTTGGGGAGAGTTATAAAATTATCAAGAATTGAGCTGGCTGTTGTGGCACATACCTATATTCCCAGTACTTGGGAGATTGAGTCAGGAGGATCACGTGTTTAAGGCCAGCCTCAGCAACCTATTGAGACCCTGTTTCAAGGCAAAGAGTAAAGCTCAGAGGTAGAATGCCCCTGGGTTCAATCCACAGTACTACCAGGAAAAAAAAAGAGTTGAAGACATGAGTGTTTTTAATAAAGCACATTTTTATTAGCAAAAATACTCAAGACAACCTACAAATCCACCAATACAAAATAAATAGATAAATTAATTCATGGTTATATAATGGAATACCAAGAATTCACTAAAACAATTAGATGGCTATATATGTTCTAATATGATCAAGATACATTGGAATGCTGGGTGTGGTGGCACATGCCTGTAATACCAATACATGGGACCAATACTGAGACGAGAAGATCACAGGTTCGAGGACAGCCTCAGCAAGTAGTGAGACTCTCGTCAACCTAGTGAGATCCTGTTTCAAAATAAAAATAAAATAGGGCTGGGAATATAGCTCAGAGGTAGAATGCTCCTGGGTTCAATCTCCAAGACCAAAAAATAAAAAGAAGGGTTGGGGGTGTAGCTCAGAGGTAGAATACCTCTGAGTTCATTCTCCCAGTAAAAAATAAAAATGGCTGGTGGTATAGGTCAGAGTTTGAATGCCCCTGGGTTCAAGATTCAGTACCACAAAAAAAGGGACATATTAGACATGTTGAGAGGTGTAAAAACAAAACAAAATTTTAAAAATCACTTGTGGGATAAAGATTATGCGGCAATAATAAGTATGATTTTTGCCAGCCAACATTAGTAGAGCTGCACTACACCCTTGTGTCTAGTTATAACCAACTTCGTGTATAGAATGTCCCCTAGGAACTCAAAGGAGAATTCCCTTTTAATTCACCGAAAAAAAAAAAAAGAAAGAAAAAAAGAAAAAAGAAAGTGAACATAAGCAAGCCGAAACACAAGAGGCCTTCAAAACCCCCTGTGCACACTCATGCATAGACCTCCTTTCCCCACCACACACATACAGTCCTTACAGATGTTTAAATAGCATAATGATAGACAACTTCTAGAAGAGGATCCAAACAGATGTTAACAGTAGTTATATTTGGGGAGCATGAATGAGAAAATAGTGAGGGAAAAAAATGCTTACCTTTTATTTTATATGTTTCAGTGCTTTTTATAAAAGCATTGTTAAAAAGAAATAACATGAGCTGGATAAGGTGATCCATGCCTATAATCCCAGTAACTGGGAGGCTGAGACAGGAGAAACACAGTTTCTAGGCCAGCCTCAGCAAACTAGCAAGACCCTTTTTTAAAATAAAAAATAAAATAAAATAAAAAAGGCTCGTGGTGTAAGTCAAAGGTAGAATGCCCTGGGTTTAAGCTTTAGTAGCCCAAAAAAAAAAAAAAAAAAAAAGACGTGTTGAAAGGAGTAAAAAACAACAACAAAAAAATCACTTGTGGGATAAAGATTATGCAGGAATATTATGATTTTTGTCAGCCAACACCATTAGAGCTGAACTAGACACCTGCCTAGTTATAACCAGCCTTATTTATAAAATGCCTACTTGGAAATCAAAGGAGGATTCCCTTTGCATCCACAGGAAAGCAGTATTTCTAAAAACATATCTGAGAGGGGATAGTGTGGGAGGCTGAGTGTCCAGGAGGAATAACCAACAATCCCTTATTTGAAATGAATAAGAACTGAGACAGGAGGTATCTTAAACAGTATTGTAGAATAGTACAAAGGAAAAAAAGTGATACTACACTTGAGACTATTTAAAATGGGTTAAAATATTAAGATCTTAAGAGCAAGAGCCACTGATGACATTTTAGTTTTGTCACATTTGAGTCTTACTCTTTGTTATAAGCCACTATATTGATGTCCTGTTGCTTTCCCCTGGAAAACAACCTACCTCCATACAAAAGTATGATCCCAGAGGCCACCTACCCCCAGGGACATTAGGCTCCATTTTCCACTAAATAATGGGGAAATTGTTTCTCTGTGACAGAATGGTTTATCCTAGAATATATTTATGTAATATGAAATGGACTCTAGTAGATTCTCATGAGCAGTGGATGCTTTTCTTCACTGGTGGGGTTTTTTTTTTATATCTACTGATTTATATTGAATTAGTATTATAAGGTTTTAAGGAAAAAAAGTAAAAATCAGAATATTCTCTAAGGATTGTTTATAGCAGGGTTTCTCAATTTCAACACTATCAACATTTTGAACTATATATATTTTTCAGTGCTGAGGATTAAAACTAGGGATTTTTGCATGCTAGACCAGTGTGCTCTGCCACTGAACTATATTCCCAGCCCTGGACCATTCAGCTATTTGCTGTAGAGGGCTGTTCTGTGCATTGTACGATCTTAGCAGCATCCTTGGCCTCTGCCCAGTAGATGCCAATAGCAACCTCCTAGGTCCTCAGCTGTGATAACCAAAAAAGTCTTTAGACATCTTGGCTGCTTCCATAGTTTGGCTATTGTGAATTGTGCAGCTATAAACATAGATACACATGCATCGGTCTGATAGTTTGGTTTCCATTCTTTTGGATATATACTCAATAGTGGTATTGCTGGGTCATATGGTAGGTTCACTCCCATTAATCTGAGGGCCATGTTATTTGCAGGGAAATGGATGCAACTGGAAAACATTATGTTAAGTGAGATTAGCCAGTCACAAAAAGCAAAGAAGCATATGTTCTCCCTAACATATGCGGATGCTAGGGAGAAGATGGGGCATAGGAGGGTCTCCAGATGAAAAGGAGAGACCCTGGATCAGCAAAGAAGTTGATTTAATTGTAGGGGATGGATGGGGCAGGGGGACACCCTAAAGCACATGATGTACCTACACTATCATATCAAGGTCACTCACTGAACTGAACCTGAAGGGGAGGGAGCGAGAGCGAACGGGGTGGGAATTGGGGAAGGGGTCAAATGAGAAATGTGTGCAAATATGTTGTTAAAAATTTGTACCTAACAAAGATGTATGCTTACAATGCACAAATTACTACAATTAAAAAAAAAAGTCTTTAGACATTGCCACGTGACCTATGAGGGAGCAGGACAACCTCTAGTTGAGAACTATTGGTTTCCACCCTAGGTCCCCAGTGTCATGAACATTTTATCTGTGTGTAATTTTTTGCTCTATGTGGTTCATTTCTCTGATTATTTTAAATTGCACCATGCCATGAGTCAGTCCCAGTCCCGTGACAGCAGTGTTGCTCGTGCTTTTTTGACTCTTCAGCACTCTGTATGTGAGTTTTAGAAAATAAAAATGCCTTCAATCATCTGTATAACAAAACCAATTCATTTCACATGTTTTTACCAAAAACTCACTCTACATCTGTCAGTGAGTGAAGTACTAGTTTTATAGCAAATAAATGAAGAATCCTTGCCCTCAAAAAGCTCTGGGTCTTTTGGGGAAAAGTATGAAATGATAACCATTTATGATACATGGTGATTGATATAGATGGCCACCCACATAGATGAGTGTAAATCAAGGAAATACACAAAACTGAACAAAATTAAATATTCTTAGTGACTTTTAAAATTTTGTACTTCTAGTGTGAAAGACTACTGTTAAAAGGTTTGCCATGAGTTTCTCTTCTTAACACATTTCCTTTTGTCTCTTTGCAGACGCTGTGGCTATCACATGGACTGACAGAGTTATCCCACAGTTAACCTGGATTGTTCCTTTTGCTATTTCTGCCTCATTATTTAGCAACATTGTGATTAATGTACTTGAAACAGCAAGAGTGTTCTTTCTTTCGGCCCAAGAAGGCGAGATGCCTTTGTTATTTAGTACACTTAATATTCACTCCTCTCCGCTAATACCTGTGCTACTAAATGTCACTATGGGATCTATTGCAATCATCTTAACTAACCTAATTGAACTGATCAACTATCTTTATTTTGCGGTTTCTATTTGGTCTTTATTACTTATGATAGGAATACTGAAACTGAGATACCAGGAACCAAATCTACATCGACCTTATAAGGTAAAAGTGGATTTTTAAATCTTTTTTTTTTCTATGTGAAATAAAAGATACTACGTATAATTGTATCTGAAGACTACATTTAGAACATCTATTAGTACATGTTTTACTGCTTGATAAATTGCGAAACATGTAAAGATAACCTAGTCTTCATTTTAATTTTAATTTTTATTGGATAGGCTTTACTCAATATAAAATCTCCTAGGTTCCATTTAATGGCTTACTAGATAGAAAGATAGCTCTCTGGGTGGTGGCACAGATCATTATGAATTTTTTTGACCAGAAATTATTTGGTTTATTTATGTAGCTACCTATGCATACCAGTGTTTTCTACAGGCAGAGCCAGAGTCAGCAAATGAGAAATAAAAGAAGTAAAGAGCGAGACCACAAATGATAATACCTATGGTTCTGAAATATCACCCTATTGTGATCATTGACAAATCTAGGCTTTTCAACCTAACTATTTTTAATTAATTAATTTTGGTCTTAGAGATTGAATCCAGGGGCATTCTATGTCTGAGGTAGACCCCCAATTCTATTTTATTTTGAAACAGGGTCTTACTAAGTTGCAGAGGGTCTCGCTAAATTGCTGAGACTGGCCTTGAACTTGCAATTCTCCTGCCTCAGCTTTCTAAGTACTGGGATTACAGGCATACACCACTATTCTTGGCTTCAACTTTGTTGTTTTTAAACATACTTTCAGCCTAAATGATAAAAAAATTTCACAGGAAACAGTCCTTTTTTTAAAAAAAAAAAATTGATGCTGGAGATCAAGCCCAGGGACATTCTACCTACAAGCTACATCCATAGCCCTTTTTATTATTATTTTTTTTTATTGGTGCATTGTAATCATACCTCTTTGTTAGGTACAAGCTGGTAAAGGCACACACCATACATCTCTCATTTAACCCTTTCCTAGTTCCCACCCCACTCCCTCTCCTGCCCTCCCTCTCAAGTTCAATTTAGATACTGACTTTGATATGTTTGTGAAAGTACATCATGTGCATTAGGGTGCCCCCCCCACACACTATCACCTTCAGTTAAGTCAACTTCTTTGCTCATCTAAGGTTTCTCCTTCTTTGTCTAGAGTCCCTCTTATGTCCCACTCTCTCCCTAGCTTCCTCATATTAGGGAAAGCATATGATTTTTTACTTTTAGTGACTGACTAATCTCACTTAACATAATGTTTTCCAGTTCCATCCATTTCCCTGCAAATGACATGATTTTGTTCTTCCTTATGGCTGAGAAAAATTCCATTGTGTATATATCCCATGGTTTTGTAATCCATTCATCTGTTGATGGACATCTTGGCTGGTTCTATAGTTTGGCAATTGTGAATTGTGCAGCTATAAACATAGATAAACATGCATCAGTCTGATAGTTTGGTTTCTATTCTTTTGGGTAGATACCCAGAAGTGGTATTGCTGGATCATATGGTAGGTTCATTCTCAGTCGTCGGAGGATCCTCCATACTGTTTTCCAAAGTGGTTGCACTAATCTACAATCCCATCAACAATGTACTAGGGTTCCCACTTCACACCCTTGTCAGCATTTGTTGTTGTTTGTGTTCTTGATGATTGCCATTCTGATTGGAATTAGGTGAAATCTCAAGGTAGTTTTGATTTGCATCTCTCTGATTGCTAATGATGTTGAACATTTCTTCATATATTTTTTTTTAATTTTTATTGTAGTAATTCGTGCAATATAGCATACATCTTTGTAAAGTACAAATTGTTAACAACATATTTGCACACAATTCTCATTTGACCCCTTCCCCGATTCCCTCCCCATTCCCTCCCCCTCCCTCCCCCTAAGGTTCACTTCAGTGAGTGACCTTGATATGATTGTGTAATTGGCCATTTGTATTCTTTTGTGAAGAGTCTATTTAGATTCTTTGCCCATATTTTTTGATTGGGTTATTTGTTTTCTTAGCTGTGAGTTTCTTGAATTTTCTGTATATTCTAGTCCTTTATCGGAGGAGTAGCTGGCAAAAAATTTCTCCCACTCTGTGGGCTCTCTGTTGAGGTTCTTGATAGTTTCCTTTGCTGCACAGAAGCTCTTCAGTTTAATGCAGTCCCATGTATTGATCTTCCTTTGAGTTGCTTGTGCCTTCAGGGTTGTGTTGAGAAAGTTTTTACCTGTGCCTATGTGTTGAAGTGTTGGGTCTATGCCCTCTTCAAGTAGCTGCAAGGTCTCTGGCCTAACTTCCAGGTCTTTGATCCACCTTGAGTTGACTCTTGTGCAGGTTGAGGAAGTGGGGTTTATTTCCATTTTCCTGTATATGGTTAACCAGTTTTGCCAACACCATTTGTTGAAGAGGCTATCTTTTTTTCCAGTGTATGTTTTTGGCTTTTTTGTCAAAAATCAATTGACTGTGTGTGGTATTTTTTGTTTTGAAACAAGGTCTACCAGGTTGCTAATACTCTTACTATGTTGCTGCGGCTGTCCTTTAACCTACAATCTTCCTGTCCCAGCCTCCCAACTACTGGAGTTACAGGTGTGCATCACCATGCTCAACAGTCTTTTAATCACAGAAAAAGATATAAGCAAACCTGGCAGTATAAGGATTTTATCGGGGACAGATAGCTTAGCAGAGTAATAATCTTGGTTGGCTCTGTGACATGTTCAAAGCTTCCCTTCCATGATCACTTTTAATTCTCTCAGTAATGCAAAAGGTGGATACTCCTGTTAGGTCTATTTTACATGTGAGGAAACAGGTTTAGAAGAGCCAAGTTACTTGCCCAAGCTCACACAGGATGAAGTGAGCCAAGATTTAAATCTAGGCAGTGTCTTTGCATTGTTTGATTCTTATTAAGTACAAAATAAAGGAAGGAAAACTGGGAGAAAGAAAGCAATGTTCTGGTCACCAACTTCAGTTGACTTACAACCATCTTTCCTTTGCAGTCTTCCCTTCTACTTTTTCCATCCACTCGTTGCTTAACTGCTGTGCACTCAAGTACTTGTTATTGAGAAGTGACTATATTTCAAGTACCTTGCTAGGTACTCTGGCTGTAGAAAGGAATAAGGCTTGGTTCCTTCCTTTAGGTAGGTTATAATCTATCAGGTACTCATGTGAAACAAAAACCATAGTATGCTAATTACTACATAGCAGCATCCAGAAGATGCTCAGAGAATTCTTGGGGGATGGAGGGTATACTCAAGGGTAGGGCTGACGTTAATGGTCCCCTTGGAGATGCCTCCCCTCGGGCTTCACTCTGCATAGGTTGATGCTGCGTCTTTTAAATCTGTCTCTGCTTTGCTGTTTTCTGACCCACACTGTTGTTGCTAGAACACTGACCCTAACTGCAATTAAAAGGCACTGACGATAAATTTGTAATACACCAAGAAATAATATAAGGTAATCATTAAGAGCTTGGGCTTGAGTTAAGATTCTCAGCTTATTTTCTGAGCTTTGTCCTGTTATTCAACTCTGATCCTCATTCTTACGTATCTAGCGTAAGAACAAATAATATTTGCTTCCTTGGAATGTTGTATGTAGTAAATAAGCTAATGCATGAACACAATCCAGGGTCTGACCTTAACGGCTATTATTATTTATATCATTATTTGATTATTATTTTTGTGGTACTTGCTATTGAACCCATAGGTATTCTACCTCTGAGCTATACCCCAGCCCTTTTTATTTTTTAATTTGAAACAGTATCTTGCTAAGTTACTGAGGCTGGCCTTGAGCCTGTGATCCTCTTGTCTCAGCCTCCCAGGTACAGTGATTATGTGCCACCATGCCCAGCTTATATCATTATTTGACTTATATTTGCTTCAAAAAGAAGGCACTTGCAACTGTATGTACAAGTGGTTGAAATTTACTTGGTCTTATCTGCCCGAGTGCTTTCTTTTCCTCTCAATTATATGATAACTAATAGTGAGCTATGAGATGATAGTTTATCTTTCTCAGGGGTATTTTATAAATTAAGAGGAGATTCTTAATTAATTAAGCCCCAAATGATCTTCTCATTAGAGTTTCAAAAATTGTGACTAGCTGTGTTTTATCTTTAAAGTACAGATTAGTGTTCCTTAATGACATCTCAAAAGTGATGACCTACTGAATTTTCTCTCTAGGTTGAATAATGTCAGGTGTAGGAACTCTATAGTCCCAGCAGATATTAAGGATGGATCTTTAAGATTTTGGGCAAATCAAATAAAAAAAAAATAGGAAGAATTGTCTTGGTCAAAATTTTTATCTTAATTTGTTTAATTTCTTAATAAGTTAACCTTATAAAGTCATATAATATTTACCTGAATAAGAGAAGGGATAAGTAGACTTTGTGTTTCTGTGTTGAATTTCTCCTTGACTCAAAGTATTTTCCAGAGAAGATTTTTGTTACCTCCATTGGGCCTTAGAAACTCCCTCTGAGCAAATTCATGCCACCTAGATCAGCAAATGGTCATTTGTGAGCACTCAATGCTAGAGGCTCATTTCCTCCAACTGGCACCCTGAAAGTGAACCTTTAACATCTCTCTCTCTTTCTCTTTCTCTCTCTATACTGGGGATTAAACCCAAAGACATTCTACCTCTGAGCTACATCCCCAGCCTTATTTTATTTTTTATTTTGAAACAGGGTCTCACTAAGTTGCTAAGGGCCTTGCCAACTTTCTGTGGCAGGCCTGGAACCTGCAATCCTCCTGTCCCTGTCTCCCAAGTACTGGGATTATAGGTCTGCGCGACCAAGCCCAGCTAACATCTCCTGTATGAAAGCATTTGTCTCAGTTCAAAGCCAGGTTTATCCAAGTTAATAACTAATCTAGCCTTCTTTTGTATGATCAGTTTTTACCTCATTTTTGTTTATGTAAATATGCAGGTATCATATATGGATCTTCATATCTAATTTTTTTTTAATTTTGCTCTTTTCAGGTGCGTTTACCATTTGTCTTTATATCAATCGCCATGAACCTGTGCTTGGTTTTCATACCATTGATAAAGTCGCCAAAGATGCAGTATATCTATGTGATTCTCTTTCTTCTCAGTGGACTGCTGTTTTACATACCTTTCATACATTTCAAATTGAAGTTGGTTTGGTTTGAGAAGTTGACTTGCTACTTACAATTATTACTTAATATTTGCATTCCTGATGTGTCTGAGGAAGAGATGTCACAAGTTAAAATTTAAAAAAAAAAAAGCCTTTCAAAAGCATACTGAGTTCCAAAAAAGATTAAGTAGATGATGCAATATTAATAGTGAAATTCCCATGGTAACTTTCTCAAATAAAATAATGTACATAAAAGTGCCAAGGAGCTGGCTTTCCATTCACAAATGATGCATCACGAAAGCTGTTTTGTTTGGTTTGTATAGCTTGATATATTGATGATGTCTTTCTTACTCTTTCATTTTATTTTCTGTACTTCATTCTTTTCTACTGAATTTGCACTCTTCTTGTAATGAAAGTCAATGATTAAAAACAAAAAAGCATTGTATTCATCTTTCTTGAGTCCTTTTTATGGCACTGATTTGAAGGTAAAAAGAATAATTCTACTTGCTCTGCTAGTTTTCCCCCTCAAGTAGTATTTTTTTTAGCCTAATAAGTATTTTAGAAACATGTATTTTTGTTATTTTCCTTTAGGTACCTTTTTTCAAATTCTGAGGTTCTGTAGAAGAACATTACTATGTCTTCATTTGACTAAAATTGGACCTATTTGCAATCTGTATGTGATTGTGTGCATAAAAAGTGAGTAATAGCTAAGTGAAGAGAATTCACACTCAGCCAGTATCATTCAACTTTTAGAAATTCTGCTACTTAGTGTAGAGTATTAAAGAATCTGGGTTAGGAAATGTCCTTTCAGAAAGCAAGGTGGTGTTGTGGGAAGATGTTAAACACTTTTTTAAAGATACCTTTGTTTTCCATTTCTTCATGCTTCAGAGATAGGGTCCACAGATGCCTCTTGACTTGTCAAGTATGAGGATCCGTTCCCTGTTGTAATGGACTCCTCCTCTTCTTCCTCCTCCCCTTGGAGGCAGAGTCTCGCTATGTTGTCCAGGCTGGCCTCAAGCTCCTGGGCCCAAGTGATCTTTCTGCCTCAACTTTTCTGAGTAGCTAGGACTACCGGTGAGTGCTTCTAGGCCTGGCTTGTGACAGTTAATTGTATGTGTCAGTTTGACTGAGCCAGAGTGATCAGACATTTGCTCAAACATTATGTTGGATGTTTCTACAACGTATGGTTTTGGGAATCAAACCTAGGACCTTGTGACTACTTGACAAGTGCTCTTTTCCTGACCTACATCCCCAGACCATAGGTTATTATTTTTTTTGGTCTTGAGTATTTTGAATTTTAATAATAATGCTACTTTGTATGACTCTACTTTTACCAATGGTATTAGGCCTGCAACATGAAAAATACTCTCCTTTACTTTGGGGAAATTTTCTTGAATCATTTCATTGATGTTGGACCTCCTAGTAATGAATAGCCAATGAGCAACCTGGTTTCTTCTTATCCCTTTTAATTTTAAAACAAAAATATTTAGATCTATTTCTAAATGATAGATTCATCTCTACTGATCCATTTGTGTATTTTGTAGTGATATGCAGTTTCTAAAACTAACAGTACTTTACTGTAGTGCTTCCCCCACATTCAAATCCTTTCTAGAACCTCAGAATGGGAATGCAGTAAGAGTTTTGAGAATGTAGTTAAAAGGCGGTCATATAGGAGTAGGATGGGATTTTATTCTAATGTGACTATTGTTCCTAAAAGAAGAGAAGAGACAGAGAAACAGACACACAGAGAGGGAAGATGATGTGAGAAGACATGGGGAGAAGGACATGTGCTTACAAAGACAGAGATGGGAGCGATGCAGCTGCAAGCCAAGGAAGGTCAAGGATTCCAACAATCCGTGAAGCTAGGAGGAGGCAACAGAGGATCCTTGCCCGGAGTCTGTAGAGAGAACATGGCCCTACTAACACCTTGATTTTAGCCTTATAATTCATGATCCTTTGTATGTGGCCTCTGATTTGGTTTTTCCACTCATGCTATAGGTTAAACATGCTATAGTTTAAGATGCTTTTGCCCAGTTTTTCTACTGTAGGCCAAAAATAGTTTAACTAGTAAACGTGGTCAAATGTAAGGTGTTTCGTTGTCACTTAGCTAAAAATTCAAATTAACACCTACTGCATAGGTTTTCTTATGAGAATCGAGTGAGGTAATATCTAATATTTGGTACTAGGGACTGAACTCAGAGACATTCTGCTTCTGAGTTACACTCTCAGTCCCTTTTATTTTATTTTTTTATTGATGCATTGTACTCATATATCTTTGTTAGGTACAAGCTGATAAAGGCATACATGCACACATTTCTCATTTAACCCCCCCCCAATTCCTGACCCACTCCCTCGCCCTCCTTCCTTCTCAAGTTCAGTTTAGTGATTGACTTTGATATGTTTGTGAAAGTACATCCTGTGCATTAAGGTGTTTCCTCCCTCCCCCATCACCTTCAGTTAAGTCAACTTCTTTGCTCACATAAGGTTTCTCCTTCTTCATCTAGAGTCCCTCTTATGTCCCACTTTCTCTCTAGCTTCTGCATAGTAGGGAGAGCATACAATTTTTTATTTTTTGTGACTGACTAATCTCACTTAGCATAATGTTTTCCAGATCCATCCATTTCCCTGCAAATGACATGGTTTTGTTCTTTTTTATGGCCAAGTAAAATTCCATTGTGTACATATCCCAAAAATATGGAATGCTTCACGAATTTGCTTGTTTTCCTTGCACAGGGGCCATACTAATCTTTCTCTATATCATTCCAATTTTAGTATACGTGCTGCTGAAGCGAGCACTATGGCCTGTTTAATGTAATAAACCTTCTCTACACAGTAATGTTTTTCTTGTAATGCAGGAAATGCCTTCAATCAATGTAAAATTTGCATGATGTAGTTTCAGTTGAGATTTAAGTCAGAGCTACCAAAGAGACCTGGATGGCATTTGTCTAATGAAAGATCAAATACATCTTTTTATAATTACCCCAACCAAAATTACTTAATTAATTAATATGCCTAGTTAATTCATAAAGGGAGATAATCCAGGTTGCTAGTTTCAGATTTTCAGAGGAAAACTCAGATTAACTAGTTTCAGGTTCACAAAACTTCTCATAATGGCCATGATGGATATGCAGACCCGGCCAGATATTATTATGGCAATTCCAGTATACAACTTGGTTTGCATTATTCTCATTGTTACTCATGATGGCACTGCACTGACTCATCCACCTCACAAGTTTAGGAGCCAGAGAAGCTTCCAGGGAGCTGGGGTCACATCACACCTCCACAGGAGGAGTCTCAGAAGCTATCGATAGTTTTTTTTTTTTTTTTTATTTCTGTACTGCGAATTGAACCCAGGGATATTCTATCTCGGAGCTATACCCACAGACCTATTTTTTATTCTTTGTGTTTGAAACGGGATCTCACTCAGCTGTGGAGGGTCTCACTAAGTAGCTGAGGCTGGTTGCTAAACTGTGATCCTCCTATCTCAGCCTCCCCAGTACTGGGATTACAAGTGTGTGCCACCATGCCTGCCCAAACTATTGCTATTGATGTTGGTGGTGAAAGTTAGTGAGGTGCTTCAGGGTAGGACCTAGTGGGAGGAAGAGGAGGTCTGACATGAACCCACTGCTGCTCATTCATATCCAAACAGCAGCTGAGGAATGGCAGGGGAGACCTGTGTGTTGCACTTTCTGCTCACTGAGGAAACATTGGGAGAAGACTTGGAGCAAAAGAAAGGAGGGTTCAGACAAAATGAGGGCCCCATGGAAGTCTTATGATATCACAATTTTCCCTGGATTTCTCTCATGGGAAAAAAAAATCATTCCTTCTGGATCAGAAGAAAATGTTGAATTTGACTCATCTTACCATCTAAATCTTCATAGCATGGCCTTCACTAATGTGTAATTATTAAGTGCCTATTAGGTACATGCCTTTTAACTAGAGAATATAGAACTCTAATAACTATAGGGAAAAGGTAGTGATTTAGCAGGGAAATGAGTAATTGCATATTAGACATGAAAATTATATATAAACACATGTGCATGTAGAAATAAATGCAGATACATAACTGAATGACTGTTTTGCCTTTGAGTTAGTGTCAAATTAAGAACAGGTGAAATAAGTTTATATTATAAACAGTATAATTTTTAAAAGGTATTTAATAATTTGTTTGAAGTGCTGGGAATGAACCCAAGGGCTCATGTGTACTATCTGTGTACTATCACTGAGCTACATCTTCAGCTTAATAATCTTCCTTAATAGTTATTGAACTAATTACTGTGTCATAAGATTTATAAAATAAATTCTATTTACAATAAGAATCTTCTGTGAAGTTATTTTTTGTCCCTAAAATACTATACTGTTTAAATGCAGAACATTATCATGACATCTTTCTTCTCACCAATTGCCTCATGAATTATTGGGTCCACTCAGACAGCAATGACAGGCCACAAACCGCTTAATGTTTGTTGGCCGTCTGACCTTTTTGTTATAGACAAAATCACCGTAAATTGGAATATTCAAGATGAACTACTGATAAGATTCTTTACAGAACTGTAGAATCTCTTAACTCTGACAAATTAAGCCAAGTGAGACTCGTGAGGAACAGATCAAAGAAAAATTATATGCTTTTTGGAGGAGGAGGCTGCCATTTTTCACTCGAAATCTTGCCTCCCCTCTGAATGAGAATGGTTACCTCGGAGAATCCCTGCTCTCTTCTGGCTTTGTTCCAGGGCTGCTGTCCATGGACACCAAGGTGGGCAAGGTTAATGACATGCAGGCCCACACTTCTTTGCTGCTACCCGCTACCACAATAACTAGAACTGTCTTCCCAAACCATTGCAAAGCTCAGTTGTAATTCAAGGGTGTTATCAAATATGCCTCAAATATTTGCCTCATTTTTCCAGGGTCCAGACAACATACAAAAACCAAAAACTTTCCTAAGGCATCATCTTGGACACATCCATTCTCTGAATCTGGCTCTTCCACCTCATGCTTTGCTTTTCTGACTTTTGTTCTGCAAATCACTATGTGAGTATAACCCTCGATGAAGCAGCAGTCCCTCACCAGACATCAGGGCTGTGCTTTACACTTTTCTGTGCCTGGAGATGTGAGGAATCCACTTTTGTGGTTTAAAAGCCATTCTATCTATGACATTTTGTAATAGTAGTCCAAATAGACTTAGACCAAAACCATGCCTCTTAACCACAGAGACAGGTTTCCCATGCTCCATTCTTCTCTTCCACAGGAAGTTTTCCTAACTGTGGGTCATTTATTTTGAAGTAACATTCTCAGGACGGGTGGAAGGGATTCGATAAGGCAGTGAATGATCTGGACTGACATTCCCTGGGTAGCCAGGCAACATTCAGGTGGGGCATGAGTCTCCCAGAATGAGTCAACCTATGAGATTATTGGAAATTGAAGGAATGTCAGTTTCTTCCCCCAAATGCACAGCAAGGAATGTTGAAAACATTTTCACACACACACACACACACACACACTCCACCTCCTAAAGCTATGTTATGGTTTGCATATGGCAATGCATATGTGTTGGCAATGCAGAAATGTTCAAAGGTGAAGTAACTGAATCATGAAGGCTCTAACCTTGTTATGGGTTAACCCACAGATGGATTAATGATTTGAAAGGTCTTACTGGGTGGTAACTTTAGGCAGACAGGCATAACTGAAAGAGGTGGGTCACTGGATGTGTGGCCTTGAGTATTATGTTGTCCTTGGCTGCTTCCCGTCTTTCCACTTCCTGGTTGCCATTAGTTGAGCGACTTTCCTTCACCATGCTCTGCCACCACGA
>PVLC010032076.1:0-18315 GCA_004027655.1 Graphiurus murinus | reverse complement strand
CCCCCAGTACCGCAAAAAAGAAAAAAAAAGAATAAAGAATAAAAAATAGGGCTGGGGGTATAGTTCGGAGGTAGAATGCCCCTGAGTTCAACCCCCAGTACCGCAAAAAAAAAAAAAAAAAAGAATAAAGAATAAAAAATAGGGCTGGGGGTATAGTTCGGAGGTAGAATGCCCCTGAGTTCAATCCCCAGTACTTCAAAAAAAAAAGAATGGGGTGCAAACCTGTAATTCCAGTACTTGGGAGCCTGAGACAGGAGGATCACAGCTTTGATGCCAGCCGCAGCAACTTAGCAAGGTCCTATTTCAGAATAAAAAATAAAAGAGCTTGGAGGTAGAATGCCCCTGGGTTCATTCCTCAATACCAAGTCAATCAAGCCAACCAATCAGTTAATAAATGTGAGCGAAGTGGCACATACCTCTTATTTCAGCTACTCTGGAGGCTGAGGTAGGAGTATCTTTTTTTTTTTTTGCGGTACTGGGGATGGAACCTGGGGACATTCTACCTCCGAGCTACAGCCCTAGCCCTATTTTTTATTCTTTATTTTGAAACAGAGTCTCACTCAGTTGCCCAGGGCCTCACTAAGCAGCTGATGCTGGCCGAGAACCCTGATCCTCCAGTCTCAGCCTCCCAAATGCTGGGATTACAAGCATGCGCCACCATGCCCTGCTAGGAATATCTTAAGTTTGAGGCCAGTCTGGGCATCTTAGAACTTGTCTCAAAATTTAAAAAAATTGGGGGAACATAGCTCAGGGGTAGAGAATCCTTATGTTTCTTTTATTAATTAATTCTTTTGTGCTACTAGAAATTGAACCCAGGGACATTCTACCTCTGAGCTACAGCCCTTGTCCTATTTTTTTTATTTTTGAAACAGGATCTTACTAGGTTGATGAGAGTCTTACTACTTGCTGAGGCTGTCCTCGAACCTGTGATCCTCCTGTCTCAGCCTCCCAAGTACTAGGATTAGGGGAATAAGCCACCATGCCCGGCACTGGGTTGAATTTTTAGTACCACAATCAGCCAGTCAAACAATAATTAAAAATTAGACAGGGGGTCACAAGCACATATATATATACCTTTTTTTTTAATTTTTAATTTTTTTGATGCTGGGAACTGAACCCAGGGCCTTATGCATGCTAAACATATGCTCTACAGGCAGGTGTGGTGGCAGATATTTGTAATCCCAGTACTTGGGAGGATCTCTGATTTGCAGTCAGCTTCAGCTACTTAGTAAGCACATGCCTGTAATTCCAGTACTTTGGAGGCTGAGACAGGAAAATCACAGGTTCAAGGACAGTCTCAGCAATATATATATATATTTTTTTTGTTCCAAAACGAAAAATAAAAAGATGGGGGATTTGTGCGGGGAGGAGGTTTGTAACTAAGAGGTAGAACGCTCTTAGGTTCAATCCCTGGTACCAAAAAAACAAAAAACAAAACTTCAGTGAACATCTTATATTTTGTGCATGGTTATGAGTTTCTCAAGGATAGAAGTGGAATTGCATTTGAAGTGGAGTCTCTGGCATCTGTTCTCATCTTTTCTAGATTTTGACAAATAACTCTCCAGAGTGGTTGCATTTATTTTTATTCTCATTAGCATCTAATAAGAGATCTTTTTTATCCCAATCTTTGCTAACATGTGGTATTGTCACACATAAACATTTTTGCAAATTTGTTATGGTTTTTTTGTTTGTTTTGCGGTACTGGGGATTGAACCCAGAACCTTGTCCATGCTAGGCGAGCAGTCTACCATTGAGTTATATCCCAAATTTGGTGTGTTTGAAAATATACCACATTGTTTTTTTGTTTGTTTATTTTGTTTTTGTTTTTGTGGCATTGGGGATTGAACTTGGAGGCATTGTACCTCCGAGGTACATCCCCAGTTCTATTTTTTATTCTTTATTTTGAAATAGGGTCTCACTAAGTTGCAAAGGGCCTCACTGAGTAGCTGAGGCTGGCCTTGAACCCAGATCCTCCTGTCTCAGCCTCCCAAGTGCTGGGATTACAAGAATGTGCCACCATGACCGGCACTGTTTTTTTTTTTTTGTGGTACTGAGGACGGAACCTAGGGGCCTTCTACCTGTAGGCAACACCTCCAGACCTATTTTATATTTTATTTGAAAACAAAGTCTCACTGAGTTTCTTTCTTTTTTTTTTTTTTTTTTTGCGGTACTGGGGATTGAACTCAGGGGTGTTCTACCTCCGAGCTATACCCCCAAGCCCTATTTTTTTATTCTTTATTTTGAAACCAGGTCTCGCTAAGTTGCAGAGTGCCTCACTAGGTAGGTGAGGTGGCCTCGAACCTGAATCCTCCGGTCTCAGCCTCCCGAATGCTGGGATTACAAGCATGCGCCATCACGCCTGGCTCTCACTGAGTTTCTGAGAGCCTCAATAAGTTGCTGAGGCTGGCTTCAAACCTGCAACCCTCCTGTGTCAGCCTCCCAAATACTGGGATTATAAGTATGTGCCACCAAGCTCAGCTCACATTGTAGTTTTAATTTGTGTTGCTGAGTTATTTTGAGGAACATATTAAGTTATATTTGTAAAGTGCTTGACTCTAATACTCAGTTTGGTACCTTTCTCTTCTCTCCCTACTTCTATCTGGATGTACTTAATCTGTGTTAAGATTAATTTATTCTTTCTTTATCCTAGACATTTTTAGTCTCTTTTCAAGTGAATCTGGGAGCTATGTCATACGGGAAGAAATGGAAAGAATGCTCCATGTGGTTGACGGTAAAGTCCCAGATACGCTCAGGAAGTGTTTCTCAGAGGTACATGTAAAGGTTTGCATTTCATCCCTCCCTGGTGACAGTGTTAACTGTTAGTTTTTTAAAGATTTCAGATATAATGAGATGTGTGTGTGTGCAGAGTATGCTTTGCCTTTTTATTAATGTGCTTCAATTGTTTATGTGCTGTGCTCAATTGGTCCATGGCTCATCACTGCTACCTTGTGAGTCTGAAAAGTCTCAGTTCCACTGTAGAAGCAACTGTGTAAACATATCATAATGAAACATACTCACACTGACATACTCGAAAAGTCTCAGTTCCACTGTAGAAGCAACTGTGTAAACATATCATAATGAAACATACTCACACTGACATACTCACACTGACAAACAAACAAACACCCCCACAGTTATCTGCACCAAAGCTTATGTCGTAGTGACATTGCTTTTCATCATGGATAGGTCCAACACTCATTGCCCTTAAGCCATTCTGTGACCTATTTTATCAGGCCCATTTTATTATTTATTTTACTTAGTTGATTAGCACAGTGAAATATCTGGGCTAAAATTTGACATTTGTGTTTAAAAAATATGTTGATTTCATTGTATCTTTAACAATAATTAACTGAAGAATAGAGGAGACAGGAATCATGGCATACACTTGTAATCCCAGCTACTCAGAAAGCCGAAGCAGGAGGATCATAAATTTGAGACTGCTCTAGGCACCTTAGTGGGACTCTGCCTCAGAATAAAAATAATAAAAAGAGTTGGGGATGTAGCTTGGTGATAGGGTACTTGGAAGAAAGAAAGAAGGAAGGAAGGAAGGAATGGAAGGTGGATAAAGGACAGAAAGAAAGAAAACTAAAGGATAGAAACAAACAATAGTGTGCATCTTTGAGAAAATTATTTTATTTTTATTTTTTCTGAAGTCTGCTAATATGTGAAAAGTCCCTAGAGATGATAAAGTAAAAACCCTTTCTGATCCTTTCATAGAGTTCTCATGGCTACCCAGTTTCTTATGGGTGGTTCCATTTCTTTAATATGGTAGTACTTCATGGCTCTAAGTTTTATTCAAGGAGTTTAGCTTGATGGCATTGATTATCAGTATTTCAGCTTTATCTGTCTGTCTAATTCTAATATTTCATCGGACCATTTTTGTGTATGTGCGGTATTGGAGGTTAAACCCAGGGGCATTTTACCTCTCAACTATACCCCCAGCCCTATTTTATTTTTTATTTTGAAACAAGGTCTCACTAAGTTGCAGAGGGTCTCACTAAGTTGCCCTCAAGCCTGTGATCCTCCTGTCTCAGACTCTCAGGTACTGGGATTACAGGTGTGTGCCAACATTCCTGACTTGTCTGTCTTTGATTTAGCAATCTGGCTTTGATTTTCTTCTATGTTGATAGCATCTGGTAATTCCCCTTTCTTGCTTTTGAGCTTGGCTGTGAGTTTTTGGTGGTGGTGAGGGTGTTATATGTTCTCTAGCATTTCTATATGTTGGATGTAGAAAGATGGGTTTCAGTTATGCCATAGTGGAAGTTGCTGTTCAGTACTTCAACACAAACTGGGCTATGGTTTGTTTATTCTTCTGTTTGTTTCCCATAATAAAAATTTGCTGGTCAGAAGCCAGGCGTGGTGGCGCATGCTTGTAATCCCAGCATTTGGGAGGCTGAGACCGGAGGATCCTGGTTCGCGGCCAGCCTCAGCTACTTAGTGAGGCACTCCGCAACTGCGTGAGACCCGGTTTCAAAATAAAGAATAAAAAAATAGGGCTGGGGGTATAGCTCGGAGGTAGAATGCCTCTGAGTTCCATCCCCAGTACCACCACAAAAACAAACAAAAAAAAATTGCTGGTCAGAAAAAAAGTATTTTAACCTTTATAAGGCTAATTAATTGGATTTTTCATAAAGATGTTAAATGCATTAATACTCTACTCTTTTTCAGAGAAAATATATAGTTGGTTTTTGTTTTGTTTGTGGTACTCGGGATTGGACACAGGAGCATTCTACCTCTGAGCTACAACTCCAACCCTGTTTTATTTTTTGTTTTGAAACAGGTTCTCACTAAGTTGTGGAGGGCCTCACTAAGTTGCTGAGGCTGACCTTGAGTCTATGATCCTCCTGTCTCTGCCTCCCAAGTACTGGGATTACATATGTACGCCCCCCACACCCAACTTGTTTTTCATTTTAATACAGTTAATGCAGACACTACCATTTTCTAAATAAAAACTAAATGTAGCCAGTCATCCGCTTCTCTAAAATTAGGCTTAGTGGCAGGTGTATGTATTAGGTGATAATTAGTGCTATCGGGAAAAATAAAGTAGAATAAGGGGCTAGATGGTGATGAGAGGAGGCAGCGAAGTGTTGCTGCTTTACATAGGATGGTTAGGAAAGTTTCTCAGATAAAGTGAAATTTGAGCAAAGGATTTATAGAAAGTGAAAGATAAAGCCATGATAATATTTGGGGAAACTACTTTCCATGAAGAGAATACAGGAAAAGCCCTGAGGTGGGAGTGTGTTTTGCATGTCCAAGAAACAATAATAAGATCAATTTAGTTGGAATCAAGTGAGCATAGGAATATTAGGAAATAAAGTGACAGATAATTTGGAGTGGAGGGTAGATTATAATGTGAATCCTTTGATTTATACTGAGTGAAATAGGAACCAATGGAGGATTTTGAGAATATGAAACTTAAAAAAAAAAAAAAAGATCATTTGGGAACTTATATGGAAAGTAGGCTGGACAGAGTTATATTTGAGCTTATCTAAATAGTCTAGGTAAGAGGTAACAGTCCTTTAGATCATTGCATAGTAGTGAGATGATGAGAAGTTTTTTTTAGATTCTGCATTTATTTATTTATATATTTTTTGCAGCACTGGGGATGGAACCCAGGGGCATTCTACCTCCGAGCTATACCCCCAGTCCTATTTTTTATTCTTTATTTTGGAAACAGTGTCTCACTAAGTTGCAGAGAGCCTCATGAAGTTGCTGAGGCTGGCCACGAACCTGCATCTTCCGGTCTCAGCCTACCAAGTACTGGGATTACAAGCGTGCTCCATCATGCCTGGAGAGAGACTACATTTATTTTGATGGTGGATTTGATAGAATTTTTTTTTTTTTTTTTTTTTTTTTTGCGGTACTGGGGATTGAACTCATTCTACCTCCGAGCTATACCCCCAGCCCTATTTTTATTCTTTATTTTGAAACTGGGTCTCACTAAGCTGCGGAGTGCTTCACTAGGTAGCTGAGGCTGGCCTCGAACCCGGATCCTCCGGTCTCAGCCTCCCGAATGCTGGGATTACAAGCGTGCGCCACCACACCTGGCTTTTTTTTTTTTAGTGGACTGGAACAGAAAGAGTAGAGGTAAGCCTGACTTAGTAAAAGGTTGGAGTTGCTATTAACTGAAATGGCTAAGAATACTGGAGAAAGAGGTTTGGGAGTTGGATATTAGGCAAGGTTTAATTAAATTTGACGATCCTAGCCAAGTGTGGATCCTGGTACTTGGGAGTCTGAGATTGGAGGATCTCAGGTGTGAGACCAGCCTCAGCAAGTAGTGAGACTCTCAACCTAGTGAGACCCTGTTTCAAATCAGATAATTAAATAGGGCTGGTGGTGTAGCTCATAGGTAGAGTGCCCCTGGGTTCAGTCCTTAGTACCACTAAAAAAAAATTTTAAGTGTTTTTGAGGATCCTACTGGATACTGGTGTGGAGGTGTCAACTAGGCTTTTAGAAGCATAATATATATTCAGCAGAAAGCATAATATATATTCAGCAGAAAGGATTTATTAGCTTATAGGTGAAGTTGAGGACATCTAGGATATCTAGATGTTCTAAAGCAGATTGGAAGAATGACTCCTGTAATCCAGTATTTAGAAATCAGTGAGACTGGGGTCTGGGGATGTAGCTCAGTGGTAAAACGTGAGGCCCTGGGTTCAATCCCCAGTACCGCAGGGGGAAAAAAAATTAGTGAAATGAGATTAAAAACAGCATGTAGGAAGTATCCTCTTCTGAATGCCATAGATTTCCCTTCAGAAAAACAAAATTGTCAGTGTTACCTTGATTGTTTTGATTGCACTGATATTAAATGTTCTGAAACTACTAAACATAAGAGGATGCTACTAAACAATGTAGAAGTTGTTTGTACCATATCTCATTTAAGTTTGTACCATATCTCATACTAGTTATTTATATCCTTTAATATCTTTAATATTAGCCGGGCGTGGTGGCGCATGCTTGTAATCCCAGCATTTGGGAGGCTGAGACCGGAGGATCTGTGTTCAAAGCCAGCCTCAGCTACCTAGTGAGGCACTCCGCAACTTAGTGAGACCCTGTTTCAAAATAAAAAATAAAAAATAGGGCTGGGGGTATAGCTCAGAGTTCAATCCCCAGTAGCGCAAAAAAAAAAAAAAAAAAAAAAAAATCTTTAATATTTAATTAGGGTCACAGCTACTAGGCTCCCGAATGTCATTCTTTGTTTATTCATAGTGAGTTTTTTCCCTTTTTCTCATACAAATATTTAGCCCTCACTTAACTTAGAAGCTCTTATCCAAGCAAAGGGATTGACTTGTATTATCTATGTGATGCTGTTTTTCAGCTTGGATATAAATTTTTTCTCTCCAGAGACCTAGTAAAACAAGTATTTATAAAGAATGCAAAGAAATGGAAACCAGCTTCTTTTTGTCCTCCAGTTAGCTTGTGAATGCCTGCCTTTTGGGACCCTGATTGTCCACTCCCAGAGGACTCCTGGATAGTTGTTTTTTAATTTGCAAATTAAAATTAAAAGTGTTTAAGTTCCATACAAATTTAATTAAGATATTCTAATTCAGACAGATTGTGAAGTGCTAAAGAGGATGAATAAGGCAAGTAAAAAAATTAGGTTTATTAAGTATTGAAAAAATACTGTTTATCAATTTCAAGATATACCTTAGCAAATAGAATGTGGCTTGTTATTGGCCATGACTTCTTCAATTAATTGATGAAATAATTTGCGATTAGCACATAGATTTTACTCAGATGGGAGTTCTGATAGTTATTTTTGGATTTCTAAGTATGGGCACCCTGAAGTTTTATATACATAATCCTTCCTTTGTAGATAGTAGAAAGGTAAATGTCAACTAATAGCAAATTTCAGGTTGTGCAGGTTCCAAGTAAGAAACCTTAAAGTTTGACTAAACTTATATCTTCTTATTTTAATTTTAGGGTGAAAAGGTAAACTATGAAAAGTTTAAAAATTGGCTTCTTCTAAACAAAGATGCTTTCACATTCTCTCGTTGGCTACTATCTGGAGGTGTATATGTTACCCTTACTGATGATAGTGATACTCCCACATTCTACCAAACTCTGGCTGGAGTCACACATTGTAAGTAATTTTATTGTTTTCTGTTCATCTTTTAATGTAATTACCTAGTAATATCAGAATATGCTTATGAAGAAGAAATTTTTTTGTCAGTGGTTTTTTCTTCCAATATATAAGTGAAATGCTGGAGCATGGAAAACATAGCCTTTGACCTATTGTTTTTAAGCTATGTTAGGTTCCTAGAGCTGCTACAACAAATGACCACAATGAACTAAAATGAGAAATGTGTTCTCTTATAGTTCTATAGGCTGAAATGAAGGTATTAACAGAGCAGTGTTAGACTCTATCTATACCTATTCCAGTTTTTGGTGACCATACATATCCCTTGCCTTGAAGCTGCATAACTCCATTCTCTGTCTTCATGTGGCAGACCCTGTGTATTTCTGTGTCCTTTCCTTTTATAACACCAGTCATTGGGATTAGGGTGCAACCTAAATCCAAGAATTCACCTTTAGCTCCTTAACTTATTATATCTTCAAAGACACTATTTCCAAATAAGGTCACATTCTGAGGTTCAGGTAAGGAATCTTGGGGAGGCACTATTCAATTCACTACACAATCCTAATTCTACTGTTGTTCTTTCTGGTGGTTTAAGAGTACTGCTTACACTCTGCTTTGCATTTGCTACTTCCTAACACTTAAATTCCTTTCTCTTTGCTTATACCTATTAAATTCTGGCCATCCTTGAATACTTAAGTCACAGTGCCTCCTCTTTTTCCATGAAACTTTGTCTTGCGTTCCTATCAGAAATCATCTTTCCTTTCTCTGAATTTTCTTAACAATTTATTTGTACCCTTCTTCTGTGAAATAGGGTGAATCCGTGACTTTGTGTTCCTCCTGTCTCAGCTTCCCAAGTGCTGGGATTATAAGCGTACATCACCACACCCAGCTTGAGGTTCATTTTATATCTGTTCTACAAATGAGGAAATCAAAGCTATAAGAAGTTAAAGAAACTTTCTCAGCCAGGCGTGGTGGCCCATGCTTGTAATCCCAGCATTTGGGAGGCTGAGACCGGAGGATCCGGGTTCGCGGCCAGCCTCAGCTACCTAGTGAGGCCCTCCGCAACTTAGTGAGACCCTGTTTCAAAATAAAGAATAAAAAATAGGGCTGGGGGCATAGCTCGGAGGTAGAATGCCCCTGAGTTCAATCCCCAGTACCGCAAAAAAAAGAGAGAAAGAAAGAAAGAAAGAAAGAAAGAAAGAAAGGAAAGAAAGAAAGAAAGAAAGAAAGAAAGAAAGAAAGAAAGAAAGAAAAGAAACTTTCTCAAGCCCAAATGGCTAATAAGTGTCAAAAATGAACCAAAAACCCTGTTCAAAAATGAACCGAATTGAACTCAGAGGCATTCTACCTCTGAGCTGCATCCCCAGACTTATTTTATTACTTATTTGGAAACAGTGTCACGAGGTTGCTGAGAGCCTCACTAAATTTCTGAGGTTGTCCTTGAACCTGTGATCCTCCAGTCTCAGCCTCCCAGGTACTAGGATTACTAGTGTGCACCATCATGCCCAGCTTCGGGATCAGATTTTTTTTTTTTTTGCAGTGTGATTATTATTCTAGGACTTAGAGACAGTTTATTTGACACATAGAGATTTTAATCTTTTATCTTGTAATTGCAGATAAAAGAGGTTGTCGTGTGGTAGTTGTGGTTGTGGTGAACCATTTTTCTTTAGACTTATTTCAGACTGTCTTGCAGATTCACTTTTCTGATTTCCTTTTTTTCTCCTCTGGGAACTTAGAAATGATTGTTTTTCTTTTCTCTTCAGTTATCAGTTTCATTTGATCCAGGCAAGTTTATTGAATGATTGAGTGCCCATTTACCAACAGTGAAATAAGTAATAAATGACTTGAAATTGACATTTTAAAAGCTGGTCATGATGACACACATCCCAGAACTTGGAAGGCTAAAACAGGAAGATTGCGAGTTTGTGGCCAGCCTTAGCTACTTAGTGAGGCCCTCTGCAAATGATTGAGATCCTGTTTCAAAAATAAAGAATAAGTTGGGCATGATGCCTGTAATCCCAGTACCTGGGAGGCTGAGACAGGAGAATTGCAGGTTTGAGGACAGCCTCAGCAAGTAGTGAGACTCTTTATCACTCTAACAAATCCCTGTTTCCAAATAAGAAATAAAATAGAGCTGGGAGTGTAGCTCCAAGGTAGAATGCCTCTTGGTTTTCTCCCCAGTACCACTAAATAAATACATACATACATACATACATAAGTAGGTAGGTAGGTAGGTAGGTAGGTAGGTAGGTAGGGAAGGAAGGAAGGAAGGAAGGAAGGAAGGAAGGAAGGAAGGAAGGAAGGAAGGAAAGGATATATATATATATAGATATAGATATATGTTTTTCTTTTTGTTTTTTTTTTTTTTTTTTGCGGTACTGGGGATTGAACTCAGGGGCATTCTACCTCCGAGCTATACCCACAGCCCTATTTTTTATTCTTTATTTTGAAACCGGGTCTCACTAAGTTGCAGAGTGCCTCACTAGGTAGCTGAGACTGGCCGCGAACCTGGATCCTCCGGTCTCAGCCTCCCGAATGCTGGGATTACAAGCGTGCGCCATCACGCCCAGCTCTAGATATAGATATATGTTTGTGTGTGTGTATTTTTCTTTATGCCGATCATATTCTTCTTCTACCACATTGGGAAGAAAATTATATGTGCAAATATCTCTCTTATAAATATGTTTAAAAGCCAGGCGTGGTGGCGCACGCTTGTAATCCCAGCATTTGAGAGGCTGAGACCAGAGGATCCGGGTTCATGGCCAGCCTCAGCTACCTAATGAGGCACTCCACAACTTATAGTGAGACCCTGTTTCAAAATAAAGAATAAAAAATAAGACTGGGGGTATAGCTCGGAGGTAGAATGCCCCTGAGTTCAATCCCCAGTACCAGAAAAAAAAAAAATGTTTAAAAATAAATTTAAAAAGGGTCTTCAGAGTTTCCCCAACGTGTCATAACCATGTATAAGGTTGCTAACTTTGTGGTGTCTTTGAGTAGTAGGATCTGGATTCCAAAGTAATTTATGCCATGTTTTTGGTGAATTTTAGGGCAAAGTAATTCAGTTTGAATATTCCTTTTTCATTACTCAAGAAATTTGTATTGCTCCCATTTTGCACTTACCTAAACTGAAAACATGTTTGTAATTATGGTCCCTTGATGCATTTCACTTTACAGTGTTAAAGCCTTCTTTCATTAGGGAAAAATGTGTTTCAGTGATTCTTGGACCACAAACCACCTAGTAAATCTGTGTCTCTCTCCTTCATTATCCTCTTAATCTGTTAGTAATGTTGTAAGGCTTACAGCCATTTTAAGTAGATCTCAGAAGGTCATTGTTGCTGAGAGCTGGTTGTTTGCTCAATAATGTTGAAGAACTTTGTTACTATATGAAAACACTTGGATATCGTGCCTGGCTTTTTTGATGAGGAATCATTTCTGGTGTTAAAGAGCTATTTTTGCAGCTGGAATCTTCCCTGAGGTGAGGCTTAGTTAGAATGGCCCAAAGAGCAGGCCAGGTACAATGTAGAATGTTGGGAATATGGTATGCTATTATGACCCAGAAAAAATTACACCTATACCTTGGTGATAAATTCATTCTTATTTAGCCAATATGGTATAAGTTTTTGATATTGACTTACCAACTGCAAATTTAAGTGAACTAAGGTTAGTTTAATTCCCTCTTTCCGGCAGTTAGAGCTTCCAATTATTGTGAAATGTTTGGTAATAATAATGTAGTATGTATAATTTACTTTAGCTTTCTTTTTATAAATGATTGATTAAGGCATTTACAGTCTATATCCAAAAAAAAAAAAAAAAATGAACAAATCACATTAAGTGTAAAAGTCAGCACTGAAGTGGGTTTTAGTTGGTGACCATGACCATCTGATTAATTTTTCTATTTGTCTACTTGTCTTTCCACATTCTACTTCAGCAAAGAAGGTGTGTGTGTGTGTGTGTGTTTTAAGGAGAATGATAATACAAATTGATAAAAAATGCTTACCAAACACCTATTATATGCTCAATACCTAGAGGTATAGAAATAACGTGGGTACTGTCTTCTGTCTTTTGTTTCAGGGTTAGTTTTTGTTTGTTTGTTTTTTGTGGTACTGGGAATTGAACCCAGAAGCATTCTACCTCCGAGCTACATCCCTAGAACAATTTTATTTCTTGTTTGGAAACAGTCTCACTAGATTGCTGAGAGCCTCACTAAATTTCTGAGGCTGTCCTTGAACCTGTGATCCTCCAGTCTCAGCCTCTCACGTACTAGGATCACACCCAGCTTCAGGATCAGTTTTTTTTTCTGTACTGGGAATTGAACCCAGGGGCATTCTATTCTGAGCTACACCCCAAGCCCTATTTTTTATTCTTTATTTTGAAACAGGGTCTCACTAAATTGCAAAGGGCCTCACTAAGTAGCTGAGGCTGGCAGAGAACTGGGATCCTCCTGTCTCAGCCTCCCAAGTACTGAGATTACAACCATGCACCATCATGCCTGGCTAGATTTTTTGTTTATTTTAATAAGTCATTCCATAACTTGGAAGAGAGTTTAGAACTTGAGGAAATGTTTCTGTGGAGAAAAAGAAAAGATTTCTTTTTCTTCTTTCTCTCCTAACTTATTTACCTTATTTAGGAATAGGGGACAGTTGTGCTCTTATTTTACATATTGCTAAAATTGTTAACTATCTTCTTTGAAATATACCGATTTATAGTTATTTGAAGCAGATACTTCAGTTTAAAAAATGAAAGTAACATTATTCTCCCCCACCCCGTTCTGGGGATTGAACCTAGGGGCGTTCTACTGCTGAGCTATACCCCAGCCCTATTTTTTGTTCTTTATTCTGAAGCAGGGTCTCTCTAGGTTGAAGAGAGTCTCACTACTTACTGAGGCTGTCCTTGAACCTGCTATCTTCCCTGTCTCAGCCTTCCAAGTACTGGATTAAGGTGCTATCATGCCCAGCATATTCTTATGTAGAAATTTTGTATATTTAAAAAATTAGTTCCCATTCCAAAGTAATGGATCTTTACAAATGTCTCATCAGGTTATAATGTAGTATATTCGTTCTTCATATATGTATTTCTGTGTAAATCTTTTTCTTTATTGTATCATAGTGTTTCTGATGATTTTGCTTCACAATTTTAAAAATGAATTTATTTTGTTGATTTTTGTTGTTGTTGTTGTTTTGCGGTACTGGGGATTGAACTCAGGGGCATTCTACCTCCGAGCTATACCCCCAGCCTATTTTTTATTCTTTAGTTTGAAACCGGGTCTCACTAAGTTGCAGAGGGCCTCACTAGGTAGCTGAGGCTTGCCGCGAACCCGGATCCTCCAGTCTCAGCCTCCCAAATGCTGGGATTACAAGCGTGAGCCACCACACCCGGGTCTTGTTGATTGTTTAAAACTATGAACTAGGATTTTGTGTAATTTGAAAAACCATACAATGGTTTTGATTATAAAATGAAAGCATTGGAAATCCTCCTGAATAGCTCAGGAGACATAAATGAAAGTACTATATTAGTTATATGAAAATATATGTATAGTTTTTTATGTCTTGGAAGATTTATTTTATAGTGTTTAATTGCACATCTTATTTTTATTTTATTTTATTTTTTCATTACTGGGGATTGAACTCAGGGGCATTCTACCTTTGAGCTACATCCCCAGCCCTATTTTTTAGTCTTTATTTTGAAACAGGGTCTCACTAAGCTGTGGAGGGCCTCACAGGCTGAGAACCTGGGATCTTCCTGTCTCAGCCTCCCAAGTACTGGGATTACAAGCGTGGGCCACCAGGCCTGGATCCGGGTTCACGGCCAGCCTCAGCTACTGCCTCAGCTACTTAGTGAGGCCCTCTGCAACTTAGTGAGACCCTGTTTCAAAGTAAAGAATAAAAAAATAGGGCTGGGGATGTAGCTCAGAGATAGAATGCCCCTGGGTTCATTCCCCAGTACTGCAAAAAAAAAAAATAGCAAGGTCAAGAATTTTCATTTTTTAATTTTCTTTAACTTATGTCATCCCCAAACATTGTCACTTCCTTGATTATAATGTTTATAATTACTTTCAGTTATTAGTAGGTAATTAGTTCCCTTTGAATGCTGAAAGTTTACGGTGACTTCCTTATCACTCTTGGAATCTGTTTTCTAGGTTTTGTGAATCTTTAAGACGACTCTTGTTGGGTAGCCAAGTTAAGAACTTTCAAGGAGAGTATTTGTAAGAAGTTTAGGTAGAGTCAGTGTACTTGATCCCAGGAACATACTGTCAGGACCTTTTTTGTTTTCTGCTGTAGCAGAAACATATAAATGAATTAAGAGTGCAACAAATGCCGGGCGTGGTGGCGCACGCTTGTAATCCCAGCATTCGGGAGGCTGAGACCGGAGGATCCGGGTTTGCGGCCAGCCTCAGCTAACTAGTGAGGCACTCCGCAACTTAGTGAGACTCGGTTTCAAAATAAAGAATAAAAATTAGGGCTGGGGGTATAGCTCGGAGGTAGAATGCCCCTGAGTTCAATCCCCAGTACTCAAACACACACACACACACACACACACACACACACACACACACAGAGAAAAGAAGATTTGAAGCAGAGAAGTAGTATGATTCTATTTATATTCTTCTTTAGCAGTTATTTTTTTGTGTGTGGGGGGCGGGGGTACTGGGGATGGAACCCAGGGGCATTCTACCTCCGAGCTACACCCCCAGGCCTAATTTTTATTCTTTATTTTGAGACAAGGTCTCACTAAGTTGCGGAGGGCCTCACTAAGTAGCTGAGTCTGGCCACGAACCTGTGATCCTCCTGTCTCAGCTTTCCAAGTACTGGGATTACAAGCATGTGCCTCCACACCCAGCTTAGCAATGATTTTTTGTTAGTTAAATTGAGCTCTATTCCCATGTTTTGTGAATTGCCTGCTTGTACTTGTTAATCTGTTTCACTTTTTAATGCTCTCTAGTTGCATATATTCATGATTTTAAGTCTTTAATAGACAGGAATAACTGATCTTCCTCCTTCTGTTCTGGCTGCCCATCAAGCTATTCTCAACTCAGCAGTCACCTCTTTCTTTTGCTTCACATCTCTCAGTGATTCACCATTTCACTTAAAACTGAAATCTTAGCCAGGCGTGGTGGTGCACACTTGTAATCCCAGCATTTGGGAGGCGGAGACAGGAGGATCAGGGTTTGTGGCCAGCCTCATCTACCCAGTGAGGCTGTCCGCAACTTAGTGAGACCTGTTTCAAAATAAAGAGTAAAAAAACTAGGCTGGGGCTGTAGCTCGGAGGTAGAATGCCCCCGGGTTCCATCCCCCGTACCTCAAAAAAACAAAACAAAACAAAACTGAAGTCCTAGCTGGGTGTGGTGTCGGATGCTTGTAATCCCAGTACTTGGAAGGCTAAAACAAGGAGGATCACAGGTTTATGGCCAGCCTCAGCTACTTCATGAGGCCTTCCACAACTTAGTGAGACCCTGTTTCAAAATAAAGAATAAAAAATAGGGCTGGGGTATAGCTCAGAGGTAGAATGCCCCTGAGTTTAATCTCTAGTACCGGGGGAAAAAAAAAAAAGAGCGGAGAGTGTAACTCAGAGGTAGAAAGAGGTACAATGCCCCTGGGTTCAATCCATAGTACCATTAAAATAAATAAATAAATTAATTAATTAATTAATTAATAATAAAACCAAAGTCTTTACAATAGCTTATATTATCTGACTCCCATAAATCTCTTAACTTTTTTTCTTTCTACTATCCTGTTAAACTTCTCCTCACTACACTTCAGGCACACTCTTCTTTCTTTTCCTTTAATTTCCCAGACATTGTCTCTTCCTGAGGCCTCTGTACTTGTCCCTTCTCTTTTAAATGTTAGTTTTAATAATATTTGTAAAGTTTCCTTAGAAAAATCTCATGTTTTGGAAGCCGGGTGTGGTGGCGCACGCTTGTAATCCCAGCATTCGGGAGGCTGAGACCGGAGGATCTGGGTTTGCGGCCAGCCTTAGCTACCTGGTGAGACACTCTGCAACTTAGTGAGACTCGGTTTTCAAAATAAAGAATAAAAAAAATAGGGCTGGGGGTATAGCTCAGAGGTAGAATGCCCCTGAGTTCAGTCCCCAGTACCGCAAAAAAAAAAAGAAAAAAAAAAAGAAAAAGAAAAATCTCATGTTTTGTATATTTCAAATACTCGTTTTTGTGGGGTTTGATATTGTTGATACATTTTTTTCACTTTTATTTATTTTTTTACTTGTCATTGGGAAAGCATTAATTTTTGTGTATTTTGTATCCTAACAGATTTTTATCTCAATTGTAATTTGTAAATGGATTCTCCCAATTTTTTATGTGCATTCTGCTTATATGCAATAACTTTGCTTTTCCAATATTATGCTTCATATTTTTATGTCTTATTGCATTAGTGGGAATTTCCAGAATCTTGTTAAATAATAATTGGAGGGAGAGGTGTTCTGCTTCATGTTGGAAAGTACAAAAAAAGACCATTACTTTTATTAAAAATAAGTACACAAACCAAATTAATCTTGCTCTTCTTTGAAACTATTAAAAATGCTTAGATACAAGAAAATACTAAAACTTCAAACAAAACTGAACTCCAGAAGTTCTAGCCCTTCTTAGGCGATCAAGGGATGTAGGATGCTTTCAGTTTGAGCCCAGATGCTGAGATTGGTGGTTAGTCTTTCCTGAGATGAGGAGGAACCAATCAACCTTTTGAGAAATCTCTGTCAGCTTTGGATCTGAAGAAACCCCAAATGCAAAGATAATCCTCTCCACCCAGTAATTTCACATGTGGAAATTTTGCTGAGACTGGAGGCAGGCTAAAAAGTGACAGATCTTAATGACAATTAAACAAAAGATGAGTGTTTGCCCAGGGGTTAGTGGAGAGAGAGGGATGAATGAGCAGAACACAGAAGATTCTTGGGAAGGTGAAATTGCTTTCTATGGTACTATTCTGATGGATACATATTATCATAAATTTGTCCAAACCAATAAAATGTAGGGCAAAAAAAAAAAAAAAGAAGAAATTTGTATTGATAGCATCACATATGTACATAGGATTGTTTGAAGTGTTTCCTTCAATCAGGTCTTCCTTTCCCCCTTCCACCTCCATTCTCAAGTCCCCTTTCACTATTCTACTGGTATTTCTCCTGATATATCTTAAAAGCCTTTTGTTTCCCAATTTCTCTTTAGTTTCTGCATATGAGAGAGAACATATGACCCTTTGCATGTGACTTACTAATTACTTAGCATAATATTCTCTAATTCCATGCATTTTGCTGCAAATGACATACATAATTTTATTCTTTTTTACAGCTGAGTAAAATTCCTGTGTATATACCACAGGTTTTTGTTTGTTTGTTTTGGGGTTTTTTTGCGGTACTGGGGATTGAAACCAGGGGCATTCTACCGCCGAGGTACACCCCTAGTCCTATATTTTTACTCTTTATTTTGAAACAGGGTCTCACTGAGTTGTGGAGGGCCTCACTAAGTAGCTGAGGCTGGCCTCTGGTCTCAGCCTCTCAAGTACTGGGATTACAAGGGTGCGCCACCACGCCCAGCTTATACCACAGTTTTGTAACGTATTCACCTGTTGATGGATACCTAAGCTGGCTCCATAGTTTGGCTATTGTGAATTGTGCTTTTATAAACATGGATATGCATGCATCACTATAATATTCTAACTTCAATTCCTTTGGAAAGATACCTTGGAGTGGCATAGGTTGGATAGACAGAATAAATATCCAAATGGCCATATTACCAATCATGATCTACAGATTCAATCTCTGCACCTTTTTGCTCAATTTTGCTGCAAACCCAGAAATGCTCTAAAAAATTAAATCTTTATAAAAAATAATAAAGAGATCTCAAATTCTTCAAGTATCAGGACCTTACAATTTTGAAGTCTCAGATCTTCAAAGTCTGTCAGTCATATGGCTTCAAGGTTCTGAAGTCCTGTGGTTTCTCAGACTCTTAAAATCTCAACAGGCTCTAATTTCAAAGTTTTAGCACAGGGATTGCCAAATATTTTCTTAAAGAGGCAAACAATAAATATTTCAGGCTTTGTGTACCTTTATACTCTGTTGCAGCTACTCAGTTCTGCATTGCAACACATTAGCAGCCATAAACAATATGTAAGTAAATTGTGTGGCTGTGTACTAGTAAAACTTTTTTTTGCATAAACAGGTGTACAGCCCTCAGGCTGTAGCATGTGACCCCTGGTATAGTTTAAGAAAATAGTAGTTTCAGAGATATT
>PVLC010032075.1:0-18404 GCA_004027655.1 Graphiurus murinus | reverse complement strand
GGGATAAACCTAACCAAAGAGGTAAAAGACCTCTATAAGGAAAATTACAAAAATCTGAAAAAAGAAATCGATGAAGACCTTAGAAGATGGAAAAATCTACCATGCTCTTGGATTGGCAGAATAAATATCATCAAAATGGCCATCCTCCCAAAACTGATCTACAAATTCAATGCAATACCCATGAAATTACCAAGGTCACCCCTCACAGACATAGAAAAATCAGTCCTTAAATTCATCTGGAACAACAAAAAGCCCAGGATAGCCAAAGTAGTTCTTAGTAATAAGAATCATGCAGGAGGTATCACAATACCTGACTTCAAACTTTACTACCAAGCCACAGTAATAAAAACAGCATGGTATTGGCACAAAAAACAGACACACAGACCAATGGAGCAGAATAGAAGATTCAGAAACAGACCCATGTGCTTACAGTCAATTGATTTTTGACAAAGGAGCCAAAAATATACACTGGAAAAAAGATAGCCTCTTTAACAAATGGTGTTGGCAAAACTGGTTAACTATATGCAGGAAAATGGAAATAAACCCCACTTTCTCACCCTGCACAAGAGTCAATTCCAGGTGGAGCAGATGTATTTTGGAAGGACATAGTGCTGCCAAATATCTTCTGTGAAGATACTCCTTAGTCTTTGACTGGATTTGGCAGTATTCCGAAGGATCTTTGGCAAGAACTTGGGAAACTACTCAGCACATCTATAAAACACATCTATAAAAACTCTGTTATGCTCTTTTCTTTTATGGCGATGTTCTATAGATGATTCAGCAGAACGTCAATTCTGACTTTATCCCCTAGGGTTGGGGCTGTCCCTTGAGAGCCCTTTGGCTCCCCTACATGACAAAAGCCCCAACAAATCCTGGAATCTTCTCTATGCTAGTTAATAAAGCCTGACTTTTTTGTGTGTCCGTGTGTGGTACTTGGGGTTGAACTCACAGGCATTTTACCTCTGAGCTACACCTCCAGCCCTTTTTATTTTTTACTTTGAAACATGGTCTCACTAAGTTGCTGAAGGCTTCCCTAAGTTTTGAAGCTGTCCTGAAACCGCAATCCTCCTGTCTCACCCTCCCAAGTACTGGGATTACAAGCATGCACTAACATGTCCTGCAAAGCCTACCATGTGAATGTGTATGTGTGTGTCATACGGAGTATGTACAGTAGGTGTGAATCTACTTTTATGTTCTTTCATATAAATGAGAATAAAATACGTTTATCCATGTTGGCCTTCATGTGCGTTTATATGATGGACTGCATTTTAAGGTTTTGTTCCTGCAGGTCCAGCATCTGTACAGAGTTCTACAGACAACAGTTTTATCTTTGCAAGCTATGTAAGCCTTTGGATACCTTCCCATCTAATCTTGTACACACTTTTTACAAACAATGTCCCCTGGGAAGTCTGTGGCCACCCTCTGACCTCCTAAACCACAGACCACATTGCTGACTTCAGGGTGGTCCTTATGAATGCTGTTTTGTTTGAGGCCAGCAACTGTTAATGGCGTGAAACACTTGTGGTGTGAGGAGAAGGTGGACTCTTGATACTACAGCTTTATAAAATATTGAAGTGAAGTTCCCGTGTCCTGAATAGCAGCATGTGAAAGATTCAGGAGTGTCATTTCAAGTTTTTAGAGTCGTAAGCATGCCACATGCAGCGTGCTTTCTCTGTGGCTCCTTCAGTTCCCTCAGTCATGCCTGCTTGCTTGCTTTCAGTGCTGCCAAAGGAGAGAAGCTTTCAGAATGCTGCTAAAAGCAATAATTTGGATCTTATGGAGAAGCTGTTTGAAAAGAAGGTCAACATTAATGCTGTGAATGATGTGAGTAGAAGTCACAAATATGACATATGACGACTGCAAATGGTGGCTTGGGCTTATACACGTCAAATGGAATAATAGTAATAATTTAAGATTGGGCAGGATGAGATGTGGGAGCTCTCCTTTGCTGGTAATTCCAGGGTGCATAAGCTAAAGGTGGAATCAAGCAGTAGAATAGGCTCTGGGTGTTTTAATTCATCTTTTGAGAGGGGAAGTGCACAGGGTCATTATGCGCATCTGTGCAAAGTGTGTGGGTGGGCAGTGGAGCCCACTATCAGGGACTTGGCCTAGATTGGAGCCTGTGGGTCAGTTTGGCCTCACATATTCTGGAAAGGCAGAACATCTTTTCCTATACAATCTGCATTGTTTTTTCTCCAGTAATGTCCTTTGTGGTTGGATTTTTCCAAATTTAAAATCCAAATGAGTGTGTGGGTTTTCAGTTTACTGCTTTTGGAATATGAGTGTCTGCATGTTGGGAAATGAGACCTTTTCTGAAACCTGGCCCTTTCTCACTTGTTCTTCTAGTGGCTGAGCTCTGGGAGAGAAGTACACTGCCAGAAATATGTCTTCCCCACTGCTTAGTTTTGTGAGGATTTCCTAGCAGCCCCTCAAGGCAGGGTTTATCAAAGTGAACAGGTTGGGGGCCGTGTCAGTTGCTTAGGACGATCCGTGGAGTTGTCCAAGATGGAGATGACAGGGGTGAATTTAATGGTAAATGAAGCATAAGTTTCAGGGCACCTATGTGTTCAGGCCCTTTCTAAGGCACTGGGAGGCTCTAGAAAAATGTTTCCGTGGTTATATGATTATTACAAAATCTGAAAAACTAAGAAATTTTAACTGCAATGAGTTATTTTCTGACTCTGGCTTTAAAGAAAACTTCTTAGATAGTCTAAATTCAGGCTCCACAAAACCTGCCTCTGTCCCAAGCAGTAAGGTTATAGAAACCAAGCTACAGAGTCTAAAGTCATGCATTACCATTACATGCAGTGGAAGGATGCTTAGGAGGTGTGTGTGTGTGTGTGTGTGTGTGTGTGTGTGTGTGTGTGTGTGTGTGTGATGTGAAGTGTTATGGATGTGTATAGTACTCATGTAGTAGAAAAAGCAGCAAAATTGTATAGCCTAGCAATTTGAGAGACAAAACAAAAGGAAACTAATCAAGAAACAAAGGAATAGAGGAAAGAAGAAAGGGCAGAAGGGAGGGGAAAAAAGAAGAAAGAAGGAAGAATCTCAAGGGTAGTATTTGTATAGTTTCAAAAATATTCATGGATATATATCCCATAAGATCATTATGACCATGTGACCATGAAGCTGGGCATTGTGGCACAGGCTTGTAATCCTAGTACTTGAGAGGATTGCAGGTTTGAGGCCAGCCTCAGTAACTTAGTGAGACTCTCAACAACTTAGTGAGATCCTGTTTCAAAATAAAAATAAAAAGAACTGCTGGTATAGCTCAGAGTTGAATGCCCCTGGGTTCGATCCACCATACCAAAAAGTAAAAAAAGAAAAAGAAAAAGATTATTATGACTATGGAAGATTAGTTGTTGAGTCAGTGAAACAAGTCGTTTTTCCAAGTAGCAGAAAATAGTCTCTAATATGCATTCATAACCATTTAAAAATTTTCCACATATAAAAGTTCTGATATTTTAAGACATGTTTTTAAACACTAGAAGAGCTAGTATAATCTAGGATACTTTACTGTCAGCGTGGCAAGTTATTGTAAACTCTTATGTTATTCTTTCTAATGACATCTGTTTAATCTTGTTTATAGCACATTGTTGGCATGGTTCTTGTAGAGTTCCTTTGATAATCTTTGATAATAGAGATTAAAAAGTATAAGTGGTATTACCCAAGTATCTTGGACATGATTTTGACTTGCACAAATAAAGTTAGTAGGGGACTTATTAGCCCAAACCTGGCATGGTAGAATGAAGTTCTAGATTTCAGATGTCAAGATGACTCATGTTTTTTCAGACTTATTTTATTAGTGGTTTAGCTCCCAAAGAAACCAGAGGTTTAATTTAAACAGTTATTATATTTTTGTGACCATTTTTATGAAACAAAGAATAAGTGTACTCATGACCAGGCATCTTCTTTGGAAGCCAAAATAATATCTACAATATAGGAAATAAGATATATAATTACTTATAAGCAAAACATCTATTTTTAGACTGTCTCTGGGCACACCAGGAACAACATCTTTGTTTTCCTTTGAAGCAAAGATATTTATAGCTTTCTTTCTCCTTCTTTTTTTCCTTCCTTCATTCCTTCCTTCTTTCCAAAGCAGTTTATTTGTTTCCATATAATGTATAGTGAAAAATTGCAGGAGAAAGAAAATGAATGGATTAGACACCTAGGAAAAAATTTGCTATGCATTATCAACATATATTCAGTTATGATTGAATCTTAAATGTCCCCTAAAGGCCATGTGTTGAAGCTTGGTTGCCAGCCCATGGCACCATTGGTAGGTGGTGAAACTTTTAAGAGGTGGGCCCTGCTGGAAGAAAGTAAGGTCATTGAAAGGGGGCATTGGGACTCTGGCCTTTCTCTCTCTCTCTCCTCCTGTCTCTGTCTTTGCTTTTGGGCTGCCATGAGGTGAGCCTTTGTTCCACCACGCACTCCTTGCCATGGTGTTCTGCTTTGCTACAGGCCCCAAAACAATGAAGCCAAGTAACCATTGGACCAACACTTCTGAAATTATGAGGCAAGGGAAATCTTTTCTCCTTATAAGTGGATTATCTCAAGTATTTTGTCATAGTAATGGAAAGCTAACTAATATATACTCTGAGCAGAAACAATTTATAATAGCTGGGCATGGTAGCGCATACTTGTAATCCAAAAAAAAGAAAGAAAGAAACATTTTATAATAATAATGTCATTATTATTACTTGGTACTAGGATTGAACTCAGTGGCATTCTACCTCCGAGCTACACCCCAGCCCTTTTTAAAAATTTTTCAAATTTTGAAACAGGCACATGCCACTGAGCCTGGAAAAATTGTCATTATTAATGATTGCATTCAGGGGAAAATACAATTTTACTCTCTGAATGAAATCTGTTATATTGCTGCATGGCAATTATGACATGGTTGCAGCCTGAGGCACATCCATCAGTGGATTGCCAAATTCTCTGATGTCATCTGATAATAGATGAAGGCTGAGTTCTCCTGGGAACAGTTCTCATAACTTTCAAAGAGAAAGACAAAGAGTGGAGCCAAATATTAAATAACTAATACTCAATAGAAAAGCATGGCTCTTCAAGAAACAAGAATCCTAAAAAGGCTCAATAATGATCAGATGACTAAGAACACAAATTATGTTTCCTCAGATGAACCGCACAGCCCTGCATTTTGCAGTGGGGGGAAATCATTTATCTGCGGTAAATTTCTTGCTGAATCACAAGGCCAGGGTGGACGTTGCTGATAAGGTAAGCTCATCTTCAGTTGGTAGAGTGAGTTGAATATAACCAATGGATAAGAAGAATCTGATCACTCCGGGTATCTTTTTTTTCCCCACATGCATAAAAAGTATTTCCCTTGGCAGTGTGCTTTTTGGGGAAAGTTTTTTTTGTTGTTGTTTTTGTTTTTTGAGGCTATACATATTATGTGTTCTTTGTATTTGGTGGCTAAATTGTTTGCTCATTACCTCTAGGACTTGGGCTTTTACTTATTTTCCCATTTTGACCTAGGGTTAGTAGTATGCATTTGGAGGAGTAAGGTGGTTGTCTAGAGCATAATCTGACCCATGGAAGATTGAAGCTGCCTGGCTCCAGGACATTACATCTTGACTTTGCCTCATAGACTGTGGTAATAAGTAAAGGTGGGAATCCCAGGAGTACTCTGCCACTGAGCTACATCCCCAACCTTTGTTATTTTTTTTTTTTTTTTTTTGAGACAGGGTCTCACGAAGTTGCCAAGGCTGGCCTGGCCTCGAACTTGAAATCCTCCTGTCTCAGCCTCCCAAGTATTGGGATTACAAGTGCATGCCACTGTCACTGGCTATAAAGTTTACTAAGTACATACTATGTATGAGGCACAAGTGTCAGGACTTTGATATTTAGTGTTGCTTCCCGACCAACGTTATGAGAAAAGTACTGTTACACTCAATTTATAGATGAGAAGACTGAGACACAGAGAGATTAAATATCTTGCCCAAAAAATTACATCTAAGAAGGAACAGAGTCAGGATTTGAACCCACCTTGTCTGGTTCCAGAGATGGCTACTAGCTACAAATCAGCTTGACTATTTGGTGCCTAGATATCAAAATCCCCCCTGAATCCCTACCTTTCTCATCTTCATTTAGTACTTTATCATGGCACACGGAAACCAGCTGGAGAGACCCAACATCTTGCTTATTATCTTTAGAGTTCTTGGATCATATTAATTCCGTAGATCATGTTCTTAAATTTAGACTCTTCAGACGATTCTCATAGAGCTATTCTGTCTTCTCTCTGGACTGGATCTTAGTCCATTTATGCTGCTCATGTTTTATGTTTGTGTCCCCCAAGGTGCATGTGTTGGAAACTTAACCCCCAGTGCAATAGCACTGTGAGCTCATTAGGTCATGGGTTCTGCCCTCATAGATGGATTAATGCTGTTATCTCAGGAGAGGGGTCCTGATAAAAGAGTGAGATTGCCTCTCCCTACCACCATCCCCATGTGATGGCTTTGCTATGTTACACTGCAGCCAAAAGGCCCTCACCAGACAAGGTCCTCTGCCTTGAACTTCCCAGCCTCCAGAGTCATGTGCCAAATACATTTCTGTTCATTGTAAATTACCCAGTCTGTGGCATTCTGTTATAGCAACATAAACCACACTCAGTCAATGGTCCATTTTTAGTTAGTCTTAGGTCAGAATAGAAATAGGTTGATTGTGTGTGTGTGTGTGTGTGTGTGTGTGTGTGTGTGTGTGTGTGTATGGTACTAGGGATTGAACCCAGGGGCATTCTACCTCCAAGCTACACTCCTAGCCCTATTTTATTTATTTATTTTTTTGCGGTACTGGGGATTGAACCCAGGGGCATTCTACCTCCGAGCTACACCCCCAGCCCTATTTTGTATTCTTTATTTTGAAATAGGGTCTCACTAAGTTGCGGAGTGCCTCACTAGGTAGCTGAGGCCGGCCACGAACCCAGATCCTATGGTCTCAGCCTCCCAAATGCTGGGATTACAAGCGTGTGCCACTACTCCCAGCTTATTTTATTTTATTTTGAAACAAGGTCTCACTATTTGCTGAGGTTGTCCTCCAACCTATGATCATCTTGTCTCAGCCTTCCAAGTACTGGGACTACAGGCATGCACCACCATACCTGGCCTTTTTTCTTTTTCTTTTTTTTTCCATAGAGATGACTAACTTTTCAGTGCCACTTCAGTTTTCAAAACCTTTGTAGTGCTATTCTGATATATCTGAGGAACCAATCTGAACCAATCTGTAGGCCAGTGGTCTATACCATAGTTCAGTTCACTAAGTCTTTGTCTTGAGTTAATACACGTGTAGCTCAAGTGTAAGCCTTAAAGTACATGCAGAGATTCATACGAAGCCTTTTTCAAGCTCCTTCCTTTCCACAATCATCTCCCCTACATCCCCCTGCTCTCCAGAGCTGGCAGAACCAGAAGAGAACAAAGATTTTCCCCACCTTCTCTGTTCGTTAGACCAGAAAGAGAGGTCTTCTCTTGGAACGTTTCTGTCCATGTATAATTCCATCACCAGTGTGCCTTGAGTCCAGGTTGAAAGATATGGAAGGAAAAAACAGAAAAATAGGAAATTCACCACATGATTGTTCATACTCTGAGTTCTAAATTCCTTAATTCCTTCCCCAAGCCACCTGCTAGTTGCATTTGGTAGGAGAAAAAAAGGTGGATGGCACTTATTCCACTTTTTTTTTTTTTTTTTTTCGGTATTGAGGATTGAACCCAGACAGAGACATTCTACCTCTGAGGTACAACCTTTCGCTAGGTTGATAAGAGTCTCAGTACTTGCTGAGGCTGTGCTCAAACCTGCAATCCTCCTGTCTCAGCCTCCCAAGTACTAGGATTACAAGCATGCACTGCCATGCCCAGCTCGCTTACTCCACATTAACCAGAACTGTAACCCCAAATCTTTAACTTACTATCAAAGTACAGAGAATTATACAACAAACGCCTTTGCATCCCTGGTCTACATTGAATCTTTCCTTCTAGATAGCATATATGAGGACTGCTATGTTCATAACATATTAAATTCAACTCTGGCTTATGTCAGAGTGTAATCCAGATATTCCTGAAATGATGGGGAGAAGTTATATCAACTTGTTCTTTTTGAGGCATTTCTAAATGTAAGGTGTGTTACCCAATATCTGAAGCATGTTTCTGGCTAGCATCAGCTTCCCTTAATGTCTGCCTTATAAGACTGAAATGCTATCAGATGAGAACTATAGTAAATCTGTATGGGGGATGAAGGAGGGGCAGGAAAGGGAAAGTACAGGGAAGTAAACAATCAAAATAATGTCATATGTGTAAGCGAATGTATCACAATGAATCTCACTTATGTACAAGAAGGGAGAAGGGGAGGTATGGGGAAGGAAACAGAACAAATAATGTTATTTGCATATATGAATGTATCACTATGAATCCCACTATCATATGCGATTATAATGCACCAATAAAAGTTATACATACACATAAGTATATGTATGTATGTTATATGTATTTATAAAGATCCCAGGTGATTGGACTTGATGGGAGATATAGTCCTGGCTTTGAGAGTCCTTCTATCTACCTGGGAGCAAGGACAGAAGTTGTAACAGACGAATACCATGCAAGGCACTGCATGCTCAAGGTCAAATGCTAAGGACCTCAGAGGTCAAGGTGGGTGGCATCCGTGAGTCTTGGGAAGAGGCACACTAGACAAAGGGATAAACAGAGGCTCCCAAGTGGGAGTGCAGGGGTTGCTGAGGACGACAAGCATCTGCTCCTGGAGCCGCTTCTCTGGGAAGCTCTTCAAATATAAATGTTCCCCCCCCCCCCCCGGGGGGAGACACTGACCTCACCTATGACCTGGCTGGGAATGAGGACAACTTGTCATTGAGTGTCTGGCTTTTTACACTTTGCAGAGCATGTGAGCCAACTGTAAGTGGAATCCACGGCACACACGCTTAACCAGCCCCGGGCTTGCCAGATTCCTAGCAGATGACTTTGTTTTATGAGGGTTCTTCTGAGGGAATCTACATCTGTCAGCAGTGATTCACTGCCTCTGAGGAACAATGGTTCCACTCAGAATTTGTGGTTTCAGAGACTCAAAGTCGTTTGCTGCTCGAATTTTAGCTTTTATTTAGCTTTTAGATTTTATGACCAGCGCTCAGAATTTTTAAGTGTTGGCTGCTTTGAAATTAGGGAAGGCCTCTTAGGGACAAATAGAACTCCTATCAAAACATGATTTATCACCTGTCTCAAATATTCCTGGTCTTTCATGGCCATATGTGAAATCAGATTTAGTACTACTGAGCATGGGGTGCTGATTTATAGGGGAGCTTAAATTAAGAGGTAGAATTGTGGTTAGTGCACATTTTTTAAGAACTTCAATGAACCATCATACATCATTATTCCTTGTTAAAAAAAAAGTGAAAAAATTAAGAATTTTCTTCATACTGGAATTGCAAGTATGTAAATGGACTAATTTGCTATGTAGTTGGACAGCTGGAATGCAAATATGGTAGGGTGTGTACATTGAAAGCAGGGTTTCTTAACAATAGTACTGTTGATAGTTTAGGCTAGGCAACTCTTCTTCTTTTTTTAATTTTGAAAGAGGGCCTTGCTAAGTTGCTAAGAGTCTGCTAATTTGCTGAGGCTGGCCTTAAACCTGTGATCCTCCTGTCTCAGCCTCCCAAGTACTGGGAGTACAGGTGTCTGCTACCTTGCCCAGCTTCCAGCCTTTTTAATTTTGAGCTAGGTAATTCTTTGTTGTGGGGCTGCCTTGTGCACTGTGGGATGTTTAGCAGCATCTCTGCCTCTTCCCACAAAGTGCCAATATCATGTCTCTAGATATTTTTTAAATGTCCCCTGGAAACAAAATCAGCCCCTCCCAGCTGAGATCCACTGATTTACAAGTACACCTCAATAATGTGGTAAATGCTATATCACTCTCCCAACCCGAACTCTGCTGAGAATAAGAGAATACATGAATGCAATGACTGGGGAAGCCAAAAGAAATACCAAAGAGCTTCTGTAACTCACAGATAGAAGTGTTCCACAGCCAGGTGTGGAAACTCTCACCTGTAATGACAGCTGTTTAGGAGACAGAGGTAGGAGGATTGCAAATTTGAGGCCGACCTAGGCAACTTCAGTGAAATTCTGTCTCAGAATAAAATAGAAAGGGCTGGGGATGAAAAGTTCAGTGGTAGACCTTTTGCCTAGTTAGCATGTGTGAGGCTCTGGGTTTGATCCCCAATAAATATCTTTCTCTCTCTCTTTCTCTCTCTCTCTCTCTCTCTCTCTCTCTCTCTCTCTCTCTCTCTCTCTCTCTCTCTCTCTCTCTCTCTCTCTCTCTCTCTCTCACACACACACACACACACACACACACACACACACACACACACACACACTGTCCTGCAGAACCTCATTCCTTGTTTATTTACTCAAACTGTTTCCATCTAACAAGCAAGTTTTCTGGATCACAAACACAGTCAAATTTGGAGGGTAAATAAGATGAGGTGAGAGGGCTTGCCTTTGGCAGGCACTTGTATACAGGTTGTGTGTGTGTGTGTGTGTGTGTGTGTGTGTGTGTGTGTTTACTGGGGATCGAGCGCAGGAGTGTTCTACTACAGAGCCACAACCCTAACCCTTTTTATTTTTAAACAGGATCTTACTAAGTTGCAGAGGGTCTCACTAAGTTGTGGTGGCTGATCTCAAATCTGTGGTCCTCCTATCTCAGCCTCCCAAGTATTGGGATTACAGGTGTGTACCACCACACCCAGCTATTCCTTAATTTTCAACAATCTAGTATTAACTAGGCTTTTGTCAACTGAGATAGTAGGCTGTGACTGATCCATGCGATAGATTATTTTCTTTTCTCTTTTGGGGGAAGCACGGCTTGACAGTAATTCACCTGGCAGCCTGGAATGGAAGCTTTGAAATCATGCTCATGCTGGTTAGAGCTGGAGCAGACCAGAGAGCCAAGAATCAGGTAGGACTGTGGCTCAGACCTGGACGTGAACTCTTTGCCCACCAGCGCAGGATGGGAAGGTTCTTAGGTCACAGTAAGTATCACCTCCGCCCTGGCTCTCCTCAGGATGGAATGAACGCCCTCCATTTCGCAGCTCAGAGCAACAACGTGCACATAATAGAGTACCTCATTCAAGACCTGCATCTGAGGGACCTGAACCAGCCTGACGAGGTGCGTTTGCAGTGGAGGAAAGGGTCTCGCACACACCCCCACTGAATTCTGCTTTCTTCCTGTCTCTGGTGGAGCTGCCAAAGTAGCAAGGACAGACAGACCTGGCCCTGTGCCAGTTCCTCCATCACTGTGGCCTACTGTGGAGCAAAAGGGAAGCACTGCTGTTGGCGGTGGCTCTAGTCCCCGTGTGTGGGGCAGACAGGACGTCTTGAGGAAGCAGTCAGGCCCCTTCTTCCCTTTCTCCTCCCTCGTCCTGGCTAAGGTTGAACAGGATCCTCCTGCTTTAGTATTTGGAATGTGTGCCTACATTTTATTCTCTTATGCTGGGCATTTTTTTTTTTTTTTCAGTACTAGGGATTGAACTCAGGGGCATTCTACCTCTGAACTATACCTCCAGCCCTATTTTTTATTTTTTATTTTGAAACAAGGTCTCGCTAAGTTGCAGAGGGCCTCACTAAATAATTGAGGTTGGCCGTGAACCAGTGATCCTCCTGTCTCAGCCTCCCAAGTACTGGGATTACAAGTGTGCACCACCATGCCCGGCTTTATGCCTAACTTTTTTTTTTAGGAAGCATTTGTCCCAAAGCTAGGCAGTAACGAGTTGTAGACTATAATGAAGTTTTACTGTATTCATCTATATTCCTTTTCACAAGGCAATACATGATAATACCAGCTACCACACTCATAAAGAGAGGGCTGGGGCCTGGCACATGTAGATGTTCTACAACTCATCATCAAATAAATGAATGATGCCATTGATTCCCACAGTAATCCAATAAAGTGGGGAATATTTTGCTCGTTTTTAGAAACTGAGGGTCAGAGAAGCCAAGTACCTGGTCCAGAGTCAGTAGAGCCAATATTTGAAGCCAGCTCTGTCTGATGTCAATTGTCATGCTGCTCTGTCTCTCTTCCCAGATGACAGTGGACAGGGCTCACGTAGTAGGGACTGTATTTTCCCTGGAATGTCTCCCTCTGTGCCTTTTTCATAGAGTAGTATCCTTGGTGCATTGGCATTTTTATTTCTCAGTCGTGAACTATGCTTCATGAATGGGACTCATGTTTCCCTGTGCCCTAGAACATTATTCCTCCATAAATGTTTTTCTAGATGTTGCTCAGTACTATTCACCTCATTTTAACAGTTTTGAAAACATTTTACAATAATAACAACAAAAACTATATTTTCAAATGAAGTGTGTAAGTTTCTTTTACTTCCTTTGCATATGACTAACTTAATTATACATTTACAGCTTGGAGGTAGACAGACATGAACTGTATTGTGGTCAATGCTGCCATATTAGTTATATAGCTTTAAGCATGATCTCCAACTGCTGCTGAAAGCCTCAATTTCTCCATCTGCACACTGGGAATAATAAAATTTACTTCATGGTAGCAGTGAGATCCCTTATAGAGGAAGTCTGGACATACACACACACACACACACACACACACACACATACACACACACACACACACACTTTACTGGAAAACCTCTGTGTGTGTGTGTGTGTGTGTGTGTGTGTGTGTATGTGTGTGTGTGTTACTAGAGATTGAATCCAAGGGTATTCTACCACTGAACTGTACCACCAGTCCTTTTTATTTTTCATTTTGAAATAGTGTCTCACTAAGTTGCTGAGGGTCTTGCTACTGCTAAGGCTGCCTGTGAGCCTGTGATCTTCCTGTCTCAGCCTCCCAAATCCAAATACCTGGCTTCAAAAATTATTTATTTTTACTTATTAACTTATTTTTGGTACTGACATTGAACCCAGGGACATTCTACCTCCAAGCTACACCCCACCCCTTTTTATTTTGAAACAGGGCCTTGCTAAATTACGAAGGCTGCTGGGCATGGTGGCGCATGCTTGTAATACCAGTACTTGGGAGGCTGAGACAGGAGGATCACAGGTTTGTGGCCAGCCTCAGCTACTTAGTGAGGCTCTCCACAACTTAGTGAGACCCTGTTTCAAAATAAAGCATTAAAAATATAGGACTGGGGGTGTAGCTCGGAGGTAGAATACCTCTGAGCTCTGAGTTCAATCCCCAGTACCACACACACACACACACACACACACACACACACACACACACACACAAATTAGGCTGGCCTTGAACCTGTGATCTGCCTGTGTCAGCCTCCCAAGTACTGGGGTTACAGTTGTATGCCATTGTGCTGCCCAGCTTTCAAAAATAATTTATAATACACAATTTCACCCCCTTGGATTTGTTTTGTTCACATGCAAAATAGTCAAATGCATTGTGTTAAAACATATTAGGTTAAGTACATATGGAGTTAATAAAGAAAAAAGGGAACAAGAATCCTGGACCCTCCTTATTTTAGTTAATTTGGAAAGGGAATCAGGTTCTTGAGCCAGGGAGGCATGGCGAGCTGTCCTGGGCCTGCAGCCTGGGGCTCTAACACCAGGCTCTACTATATTCCTAGCTGGAAAATCTTTCTGCCTTCCAAATGAGGGAGGTTCTATGAGATTGCATTGGATAAAGACCTACTTGCACATAATTAAAGAAAGTCAGGTAGTTAAAAAATAAAACAAGACATAAGAAATTATATTTCTAAAAATTCCATATGTTTTTGAAATTCCTATTGTTATTTGCCTAAAAACATGTACTAGATGAGAAAAAAAGATTTGAAGTTCTAAGTCATACTATTTTCTTGGAGAGGAAGATGCTTCATCAATGGTATCTATAGTCTTCTCAGAACCTCTCAGGTCTTAGGCTTTCTTTGGGGGTGAGTCCTCAGTTGTTCTGTTTATCTATGTAGAGATGCCAAGCTTTGTAGCAACCAAGATGAAAAGAAAAAGGCCATTTGGAAATTGAACAGATATCTGACTCTTCTAATACAATTTGTCCCTATTCTTGTGGAATATGATTTGTCCCTTCAAACTCATGCAGGAGTTTAATCCTCAAACTTATATGCTAATGGATAAAGAGGATGGAAACTTAATTCTGATTATGGTGTTTAGGGATGGGGCCTTTGAGAAGTAATTAGGATTAGATAAAGTTGTTATGGTGAAAATCCATGATCAAATTCTGATGTCTTTATAAGCAGAGGGAGAGACACACTCACATTTCCTATCTCTTGCCACGTGTTCCCCTGCACTGCCTCAGAATTCTGCCAACAAGAAGATGGTTAACAGATGAGGCCACTAGAACTTGTACTCCTAGAATCATGAGCCAAAATAAATCTCTTCTTTATAAAGTAGCCTGCCTACTTTTCATTACTTATAGTAATTAAAAATGGACTACTACAATCCCCACCCTGATAAGTACATATTGGAATTCTGTTTCAAGTGACAAAAATCCATCTTAATCTAGATTAAGAAATAAAGGTATTTAGTTACTAACCAAAGCATTTGAATGTGTATCTGACCAGCTTCAGGCATGGCTGGATGCAGTCCTGTTCCTTATTCCAACTCTTGTCTGTCTTTGTATTGTCATTGTTCCTAGATGAAGGGCATACCTGCAAACTGTAGCTTCAGGCTTATGTCCTTAAGGAATTTGAACCATAAGAAACAAAAATCTTCTGGACCTGGGGGCACATACTTGTAATTACATCACTTGGGAGGCTGAGACAGGAGGCTCATAGCCTCAGCAACTTAAGTGAGACCCTTTTTCAAAATTTAAGAAAAGATATAAGGCTGGGGGGTATAGCTCAGAGGTAGAAAGCCCCTGAGTTCAATCCCCAGTACAAAAAAAAGGAAGAGAAAGAAAAAATAAAAAATCCTCTCTCATCAAATATTCATATATAAATCTCAGAAACAATTAATTCTGCTTAGCCTTGCTTGAATCACCCGATTCATCCTAAAACAATCATATGGGTTATACGATCACTTCATGTGTGTATGTGTGGGAGTTCTCCAAAGGAAGACCAAAGTACTCTTGCTAGAAGAAAGGCAAAAGCAAGGAGTGTCCACTCTAGGGCACATAACTAGATTGTGCCCTTCAATTAGTGCCTGACTTGCAAACAGCAAACCGTGGCCTCAAGTGCTTTCTTGTGATTCCCTTTATTCTTTCTTAGTGATTGCATAAAAATCAAGACAAGAGTCAGGCCTTCCAACTTTGAAGGGTTGGGAATGTAGATCTCATTGACAACATTTCTGATCTAAGAATTATAAATTGTGTGAACTCTTTCTTGTTTTACAAAGCTGAGGATCAAACTCAGGGTCTGGCACATGCTAATCTGAATTATGAGAAGTTTTTGGTGCCAATTTGTTTCTCTAGCTTTCACACATGCATGAATACAGACCCCATAGAATTGATATCTGTAGAAATTTTTGTTTTATTTTGACATCCTCCATTTCAGAATTTTCTTTTTTCTTTTCCTCCTATTTCTGGGGACTCATTAGTTAATAGTGCCATGATCTTTTCATTAAGCTGCATTAGCAAAAGATCAGATGACAAGTCTCTATCAGACCCTTTTTATAGAGGCCTGCATCTTTATTTTCACATTACAGCATTACGGACATCTCTTTTTCTTTTTCCTTTTCTTCTTTTCTCTCTCTCTCTCTTTTTTTTTGTTTTTGTTTTTTTGGTTTTTTTTTTTTGGTACTAGAGATTGATCCCAGGGGCATTTACCTCCAAGCTATACTCCCAGACCCTGTTTTGAAACAGGGTCTCACTAAATTGCTGAGGGTCTTGCTAAATTGCTGAGGCTGGCCTTGAACCTGCAATTCTCCTGTCTCAGCCTCCCAAATACTGGAATCACAGGTGTGCACCAATGAGCCTGGTATGTTTTCTTCTTTTTAATTAAAGAAAATATATTTGCTGCCATTTTGCCATCTCAACTTCCTTTTCCTCCTTTTAAATACCTCATTAGAAAATTAAGTTTTCTATAGGTCTTTCATGGTTCTTGTTGACATTTTTGATATTGCAAATATAATCTCCATTGGCAACATGAAAAGCTGGAGAAATTACAAGAAAATTCCATATTTTAACTTCTCTTCCCAATAAATAAAATTTAAACACTTCTCTTTAGCTATAGTTTCTGGATAATGCCTCATTTCTCCATTCCATTTTGTGTAGACATATTCTCAAGAGATTTCCTGTTGATTTTTAGTAACTGTCAGAGATAAGTATATAAGGAAAACCTAAAAAGCACTTGATAAAATGTTGTGTCTGAAGGCGCCCCATAAGTACTAAGCCCTGGAGAATTTCTGTTTTAAACATTCGTATTAGTGAGGTCAGCCTTAGTGTGTGATGTGCAGATACCTGGGACAGAATCTGGCACATAGTAGCTTCTCAGAAAACAGCTGAATGAAGCCAGTGCAGTGGCACAAACCTGTGTGACCACAGTCCTTGGGTGACTGACACAGGAGGATCGCAGCTTTGAGCGTGGTAATTTAGCAAGACCCTGTTTTCAAAATAAAAAAAAGGGCTGGGGATGGTTCCGTGATAGGACACCCCTGGGTTCAATCCCCAGTGTCATCTGTCTGTCTGTCACACACACACACACACACACACACACACCCTTGAGTGAAAGAACCTATGGAATACATACAGAAAGTTCACAGCATTGCTACTTTTGAAATGGAAGCTTGTCATCTGGCTAGGATGTGGTGGCTCTTTTGATGCTTGGGGGACTCTCTCCTGAACAGTATTGCTCTTATTATCATGAAACCCATTCCATGCTGATGATCCCCCACAGTTTGGGGTAATAGGCCAGCCTGTTTGGAATCAGAGAAATTGTCTTCTTTCTCCCCTAAGAAGGGCCTGAAAAGCTATGACCAAAAAGACCATCTTGGTGTATAATAAATGCTAGAGTTTGTGATTGATTTTCAGAGAGGAAGAAAACCATTTCTTTTGGCAGCCAAGAGAGGCCATGTTGAAACGATAGAAAAACTTATCTTCCTTAATCTGCATACTTCTGAAAAGGACAAGGTGAGCTGGACTTTGATTTCTTTACTGAAAGGGGTGTGGCAATTGATGTGGGGAGTAAGAGTTGGTGTGTAGATTTGGTGATGGCATTTTGGTCCACAGTAGAGCTGTTGAATTGTTACTGCAGAGAAAATCGCAAGCCAGGTGTGATGGCACACGCTTGTAATCCCACTACTTGGGAGGCTGAGACAGGAGGATTGCAGGTTTGTGGCCAACCTCAGCAACTTGTGAGGCCCTGTTTCAAAATAAAGAGTGAAATAGAGCTGGGTGTGTAGTTCAGAGGTAGGATGCCCCTGGCTTCAATCCCTAGTACCACAAAATATTTTTAAAATAAATAAAATAAAAATTATCTCTTTTACTAGTTTATCCTCACATAAGTTAAGTGGAATTACTTTCGTTGTCTCACTTTTTGTGAGCAAGTTGGTAGCAAAAGTAGAACATGAACATGAATGATTTTTTTCCCCACTGCTTCACATATCTTTGTCTTTTCATTCACCTTATTTTATTTTATCTTATTTTTGGTACTGGAGATTGATTCCAGGGGAATTCTATCTTTGAGCTACACCTCCATCTCTCTATTTTGAAATGGGATCTCCTTAAGTTGCTGAGGCTGGCCTCGAACCTGTGATTGTCCTGTTTCAGCCACCCAAGTACTGATTACAGATGTGCACCACTGAGCCAGAATGTCTTTTTTTTTTTTTTCTGTACTGGGGATTGAAGTCAGGGGCATTCTAGCTCTGAGCTATACCCCCAGCCCTATTTTTTATTCTTTATTTTGAAACCGAGTCTCACTAAGTTGCGGAGTGCCTCACTAGGTAGCTGAGGCTGGCCGCGTGCGCCACCATGCCCGGCTCCAGAATGTCTTTTTATGTAAAACTTACAAGTTTATGAGTCCTATTTAAGACTATGGGTAATGTGGCCCACACTCTGAACTGCAGCTCTAACCATAATTAAAGTTCTCAGGGCCCCATTGCAGCTCTGAGAGGGGCGTGTTCTTCCGCATAGGGGATCCTCCTCAGCGTGTCTCTATTGCAGGAAGGAAACACTGCCTTGCACCTGGCTGCAATGCATGGCCACAGTCCTGCGGTGCAGGTGCTGCTAACTCAGTGGCAAGAAGTAAATGAGACCAATGAGGTATGTGGAAAGGCTCATTCCCATCAGTCACAGGACTTAAAAGAGGACGGGTCTGAGGAACAGAACCCAGGTTGTGAGGAAGAGAAAGATGTTAGTGCCGTAGGCTGTAAAATGTGATGCTAAATGATTCCTACTTTTTGATTCAAAGTATCCCACAATACATTTGTTAATCCATTCATTTATTTACCTATTCATTC